>JAHZMV010001534.1:0-10071 GCA_027743765.1 Coecobrya sp. COE2 | reverse complement strand
TTCTATCAATTCATGGATCATAAAATTTACTTTTAACTCGTTCGTATATAGAAGTACAGTACAGTTCGTAGTATTCGTATTCAAGGGTGAGCTGAAATAACGACTACAACTGCTAATACCAGGTGCAAGGCAATGCGCAAAATTCAATAGAAATCGTTTTTTGAAATTATTATCGTCACAATAAACTGTACAAAAGAAAGTCCATCATCATAACAGTTATCACATCCCACAATTACAATCCCCAATTTTTCTTCAAACCTCAAAGCGCCACTTTCGCTAAGCCGTTTGCTTGGCATACCGTGTATTTGTCGTATGGTACTGTATTATGCTTTCTAATTTAATTTTATGATTATTTCCATTGTAAATAGAAAATTATTATGTTTTTGGGGAAAAATTACAACTTTCAAAGTCCTTCAAACTATAATAACAATCATTTCATACTATCAATTTTATATATTGGTGCATATGGTCACTGTGCCATGAAGAATTCAACGTTTCCGTATGCACTCTTTTTCATAGTACACACAATCAACGTTTATGCGCGTGATAAAATTAGCAGTAAAGTCGTAAAATATGGTGAACAAAAGAAGTCAGCGAGTATAATGAAAGGACTTTGCAAACGAACAAAACTCGGAGACAAAGGGCTCTTTTGAGTAGGATGACAGTAAATAATGAAGTCCTGGAGTGCTGGCATGCAATCATGTTCAATTCATGTCTCGAGTGCGATATTGTATTTAATTCGGTGACGTAAACTGTGCGATCTACTGCACGTATAAGAGCGCTGCATATAGGGATTTAATTTACGATGCACCCTTTTTATTTCATATTTTCATAAAGAACACACAATGTTTTGGATGTGTGCTGTTCGTGTGGGGTGCGTTTTTTCCAAGCTTAAACTGTAGAAACTACACCCCTGTGCTTGTCAGAGAAATTAAATGGAGCAGCAGATATACACTCTATATATGCAGCATACATGCCAGGCAACCTGCATATTTTGTATTTACAATATTATGATTTTGTTTCAAGAGGGAACCCTCACACACCCCTTGGACCTACAAGTTATAACAACATTTTATAGCTTACATCAACATCAAGGCATTGTCAAACATAGTGCTCTACTGACATTGACATAATGTACTGACTCATTCCGACAGTTATTTAGTAAATATACGTGACTACAGCAAACATAACTTTTGCACTGATTTCTATGCACTTCTGTTTATTAAAATGGAATGAAGACCAGGTGCAGATGTACGCCGACATAGTAGCACCGTCATCATTCATTGCCAACACCATTGGTGTGCCAGTGCCAAGTGACCCTGCATGTGTGTCCGGTTTGATGTTGAATGCAAAAAAATGCGTCACATTTTTTAAAATCTGGGACAAAATATGTTCCCCACTACTCCCCATATTGAATGAATAACTACACCACTCTTTTGTTTTACTCATTGCGATGCACTTGAAATGATTTACTGGTTTCAATGTTGTTACATGTATTCCAGCATTTTTTCTTTTCGAACATTTCTGAATGAAGGGAGCCTTCTGCATATGGGATGTAGCTTGTACAGGTTGTCAAACATTTAACTGAATTGCTCATACATGTTCCAAAAGATGAATGTGAAATCATATTTAAATGAATTCTGGTACGCATGTGGTGTAAATTTTAGTAATATTTAATTGTCATGCATGCAAGGAATTTAAATTATTTTCCTATTGATAAAATCGGTCCGTCATGAACCAAAATTCTGCCTTCTATTTGCATCTCTCTTGTTGTTGTGCATTTGCCATTTAAAATGATTTTTTTATCCATTTAGAAATCGAAGCTCATATATTAGAGTTCAATGAAAGATTGGGACAACGTGTCAAATGGGTCGGGGCTGTCATTCATATCCATCCCAGTTCATCTTTCAACTCCGTTGTTTTCTCTTTTGTAAACTACTAAACATTCATTAACGACTTATATTCAAACGCTCAACCCCTTTTCAAGAATTGTGTTTGGAAATAAACGGTTGATTTTACATTCCGTTGCACTTTCCAATCTTCCATACAAGTGATATCGTATGGACACGATATGGATGGTTTAAAATTTTAGGACAGATGCAACTGGCAGAATTATTCATGGGTACTCCTGCTGTATCTGACAATGAGTTTATTGGGAGACGTAAACCACCACCATACGAGCAGAAGGTGAAGGCAGAATAATTGTGCATTTTAATTTTATGAAAATGTAGGAAAGGGTGCTCAATGCATACTCAACTCATGTATTGAACTTGGTCTGGGTTATCATTATTGGACACGTGATATTTGTCATTGTAAGTACATTGTAAGGAACGATAGTAATAAGTAGTTCGTGCCGCACCCTCCTCTAAAAAGTATGTGTGTATGATGTCCTTAGCCATAAACTTGGTAAAAAAGGATCAGAGGAAATATACGTGTCAGAGGAAATATATCAGCAATTGCTCGTGTACACATGCTACACACAGAGTTGAAAACAAACCGACATTTACACAGTGACAGTATAAAATATTTAATTCAGCTAAGCTTGATTAGCGCTGTAGAATCANATTGTACTCGTTATGATTCATTTCATGCACTTTAAATCATTGTCGTTGCTGGAATTATTGGAACTCATTGTCGCTCAATGGCGACAGCCAAGTGGCATGGGACATGGACATGACATGATATAGCAACAATAATAAAAGGGTTGTTTTCACGGATTTTTATACATATTAGCCATGCTTTTCTGAACGTTCATATATCAGTGCATACACTTTTTTAACACTGTAATATTGAAGATACGTTTTGAGTTATTGAGTGACAGCAGATCACAAAGTTTGAGAGAAAATATCCTGTCCCATGCTGAGTGATGATCTTTCTATAAAAATATTGGGGTAGCCTGTAGCATAATATATACGATCCCTTCTGTTTACATTGTTCACAGCCAAATCCCTGCCAAACGCAGTCATCATAAACTTGGCCGACATTCCGCTGAATCGGACATTACTTAAATTGCATTCATCTAACGTTACACGGTAGCATTCTGTTTTAAAATTTTGTTTTGTCGCATGTTCAGAATGCATTGACTTTACAATGAAGTTTAAAGATACATTTTAACCTTCTGAGATGAAATTGCTTCAGCATCTTGACTTACAAGAACATCATGATGCTAAAATTAAGGCATACAAATACAACGCGAGTGTATAAAGTTTAGTTACAACTTTTTGCATAGTTTGTAAATATGCTGATTCAATGTGCTAAGCTTATTATACAATGACAAGTAATTAAGTACTACTGCAATATTGTAAGTCTGTAAGTACTGAGAAACAGCATTCATTACATAAAATATTACAAGCAAAGATAATAAGATGTACAAAATATAATGGACTTTTTGAGATTCATATTATTCTTTTGACCAAGTAGCGAGAATACGCCTTCATTACGATTTATAATAACACATAAAACCTTTTCAAGGTGGTCCTGCAGTGTTAGATTACAAAGGATCCAGTTACTTTACCAGACTGGTTACCTATTACCTACTGCTTTCGTTTTTTGTCTTCTCGTCAACGGTCCCCGGTACATATGTCATATTAAAAATCCACAATGTGTATACAATCTATTATCTTACTTCCTACATCTAGGCCTAACGGGTGGGCAACACGCTTCTATTCACTCTGACTGAGCAGAGAACTTGGGCAAAAATAATACAAAGGCGTACGTAATGCAGTAAGTAGGCATTGAAAATTATAAAAATAATGTTTCTGCAGGCCCTATTATTTCTACTCATGCCGAAATAGAATGCGGTGCCTGTCTTCAAATGTTTCTATACACGACGTGTTGAAAAACTGCTTTTTATGATTGGGATCGTTGTAAATGATAATTACAGTCTCAGATTGCATTTTTTGCGATTCATGTACCTTGAAATTTTTCAGCTAGTAACGTTTACTAATCTGCTCTTGCTTCGTGATGTGCAAATTTGATACAAAAGACTTACTAACATAATTTTAAAACGTGAATATATGGCAGTAGTTTAGTAATTACATGTTTTTAATCGCGTGCGGTTTTCCAAATTGTGATTTTATAAGCAAATAACATGTTTCACGGTACAATTACAGTCAATATGTATAATATTATTAAACATCACACGATGAGAAATGGATTCAGGGGTAATATAACATTTATCACATGGCTTGTTTATAGTCAACATTGGCTGCGCTTTTTGATGTTGAGCTAAATGTCATGAAAATCAATGTAACCAACCCAAGATTATGCTGTGATTTGCGTACACATATTACTACTGTAATTTAAATTCAATTTAAGTTCTCCAATATGCAAAAATATTCGCCATGCAAAAGTGTATGTGATGCGGTTTAGGATAATAGGTAAGCACTTGTTTCACTTATCATCAAACTTTTAAGCTTCTGACTGAAGTCTGTTAACATAATCTTATTTCAAAGCATATTAGTGTGTCTCTTTCATCTTTACTCTTTGTGGGTGCTAACCACATTTTATTGTTCGTTTCGTTTTCGTTCACTTTACTACCTTAGATTAAGATCTGCATCTTCTCAAACAAAATAAAATAATTTTAGGATGAAGATGATGATAAAAGGCATTACTTTTCCGGCAATGTCCTTAGCAGCCCACATTGTAATCAGAGTATATCCACACTCATCACTATCATCATTACTATCACACAAATGTTTAGGCAAGTAATGTGGTCTTGCTCTTTTATTGTCTGATGTGGATCTGTGGATAATGCATGTGAATCCATTCATTGAAATTTACTTCAAGCGAATTGTAATGATTATACCAAGTATTCGAATAACTATTGTATGGAGTTAGGAAGCTGGTAAAGTATTTTACTTTTGTGCTTTTGACTTAAGAAACATTCAATGCTGTTGTGTTTGTCTTAGGGAAGGACTGACGGATAACAGACATGCATAGGGGTCCTTCTCAATACGTATCATTGTTGCCGGATCCGTAATAAATTCGCTGTACACGTTATTTATTTTTACTTCCTGTGTTCTATGTTATAAAGCAGCTACTCCTTTTTCAATTTCGCTATATAATGAAAAATGCCGCCAAAGAGATATATTGTCTGTAAGTTTGCAATGCTAGTTATATTGTACATCCTTGTATTATTCTCTGAAGGTTCATAAATCCGCTCTTGTATAATGTCTGATACTGCCGTATTTACATTTAATTTCGTATTGAATCCTTCAACTTCAGCCTGTACTATTGTAACGGAATTTAATTATGCACAATAAAATTTGGCAAGACATTTATTGATCGTAAGATTTTACTTATATATGTACATTGCAAGAAAAAACCTACATCGCACATTTAGGGGCTTGTGAGACTATTCCCTATCTGGTGATTCTTAACAACCAAAGCCCACAGTCAACACAGTGAATCGTGAGCCTTCTCATAAGACCTCTAATTTGATATAGTTAAATGTAAAGCGTGCTTGCTGATGGACAAGTATGTTTAAATAAGCAATTGATGCCTTTTTCTTATAATCAAGTAAATAATAATTGTAGAGGTAAATCACAAGCTTTTTTATGACGCATGCATGCACTGTCAATAAAGTTAAAAGCGTGCCATTTTCATATTAAATATAACCGTAGGCTATTATCAGACATATAATCATCTAATATTTTCTTCAATGACCATCGCCTAGCCTAACAAACATCGGTAATTGGTACTGGTTATATGTGCGTGAAGTCACCAAAAAAATAAGAGCAGACCTACGCAGACCTACAAATGAGCAGTCGATGGGATAATTCCGCATCCATAAACCCAACAAGTTTCCAATAATTATTGGATACAAATAAGTACCTACGTACGCACGTATGTAAGTAGCGAAGGATTTACCAGTATTGATGCAAAAAAAGTTGGGGAGCAATTGAGACTTTTATCTTACCTATTAATTAGGACATAATGATTTATACCATATGCATTTTGTTATAACAAATATCAGTTTTTAGTGTACGAAATCATGTAAAACTCGTTGTTGCTGGTAGGTAATGATACAATGCAGTAAATCAGTGCAAGCGATATGTACAAAATCTGTCAGGATTATTACACTATTTGTGTTCATTCATATTTCGCTTGTTTTCAGTTTGAACATTCATTCCCACTTGCAATACAATAATACAAATACAATTATTTGTTAACACTATCCAACCACCACTTACGTTATCTGGTATTTATTCTACAAAATTGAAACAGTTTTGTAGTGTCTGCCACTTATACTTATGCATACCTATACTAATCGCAGTGAGAATCAATGATAAATGATAATGCAAGAATAAAAATGCAACAATGGGTAATTACTATCATGTGTTTTATATTTACATTATATTCATTATTGCTAAATCAAGGAATCAATTAGCTTATACTGTTACAACTTATAAAAAATGATTTGGCCAATTGCTAAAATTATTGAAAGCGGTTTTGAATAACCATCTTTAGATATAGATATATAGGTTATAATTCACACAAAACGAAACTGACTTCTCCACTGATGCTTATTTGAGGTTTAGCATGGAGATTTTAAACCTAGACCTTTTCAGTATGTTCCGTAGGCCTCTTATTGCGTTTTGCGGCACGTTTACCTACTTTTTTTCTATTGCCTGCAGGCATTTCCTCCGGTTCCGTTTGCCATTGATCATCATCGTTATCCTCCTCGTCGTCAACAACCTTTTTTCTTGCTATTCGTACCAGTTGAATTGCATTTCTTTTTGCCTGAGTCAACTCTGCCGGTGGAGGATATACTTTCTCTTGCACACAGTGAGCATAAAATTCAGTTGTTGATTCTGAAGGAGACGGCAAAGTGACTGATACCTCTGGAATCTGAAGTGCATATCAAGACATATTATTATGAAGTTAAAACAATGATGAGGAAAAACCAGCAGGAAAATTAATGTACATTTCGTACCAAAACATCGGGTTCTGGTGAAGGGAAAATAAACGTCCATGCAGCAAGAAAACAAAGCAAAAAGCGATACCAAAATATACGAAAATTGTAAGCAATCCTTTGGGAAAATGTCATTGAATCCTGTTGATTTAGACCACCGCCCAAAAAGGCATACGGGGGAACCTTATATACACACTTCTCAATAGGCAATTTCTTCTCATTTTTGTCATTTGCGTAGCCGAATACATACGCTAAATAGCCAGAAAATCTTGGTGCTGACGTTATTTTAGATATAAACTCTTCGTCTTTGTTTGTTAATTTAACTGATGGCTTAGGCGGGCAGGATTTTGGATGAAGGCGATGTTCCATATAGCCAGGTGGACAAGCTAATGGCTTTTTCAATACAAGTCCAGCCCTACAATCTTTAGCGTCTTTTATAGGATAAAATAGGCCCGTGGCGTCATGTTCAAATCGGTCTCGTAATCGCCCATCTACCATACTAGTTAAATGTTCTAATCGTTCTCTTCGATTTCTTAGACAAATGAATTCCCCATATGACTGATTGAAATCGTTCTCCATGAATTTTTGATGAATATCTAGATTAAGTGCTGCGTGCACAGGTCTGCCACGAGACAACTTGACACGACGGAATACGACTGTGTTTGCTTCCTTACCGAGCAACTCTTTTTTTGCGTCATGTTCAAATCGGTCTCGTAATCGCCCATCTACCATACTAGTTAAATGTTCCAATCGTTCTCTTCGATTTCGTAGGCATATGAATTCCCCATATGACTGATTAAAATCATTCTCCATGAATTTTTGATGAATATCTAGATTAAGTGCCGCGTGCACAGGTCTGCCACGAGACAACTTGACACGACGGAATACGACTGTGTTTGCTTCCTTACCGAGCAACTCTTTTTTCCTTGCAGAATCTGATGCTGCTTTCTTCTTAGACTTACGTTTACTTTTACGATCCTTCTTTCCTGGTAAAGGAATTCGTACAAGAAGAGAATGGAGGGTGATCAGACGAAGTCGTTTTGGAACGCGAATTCGAAACTTGTTATCAATCAAGTCGTCAGTGCTTGGAGCAATACGGGGAAACATGGAGTGGCATACACTTTCATAAACAGGATTCTTTGTGTTGAGCAGTTGGTTACTGTATCCATATCCATACGACCCGTAAGCCCATGCAAACTCAAAGTTAACCTTTCCAACGCAATACTTATAATCATCCTGGATTTGAATTGTTGTAATGCCATGAATATCTCGAACAAAAGTAAACATGTGGAGGAGTTGACTTCCTATTAAGTAGTGTCGTTCTGGGTTTTGGAATGCGTAAACGTGGATGACAAAATCGTTTGTATCATCACTCCGACTTTCGGATATCTTGGCATAAACATTTATGCTAATGTCATTTAATGATATGCTTTAAATTTAAGCCTTCTTTGATGAAGATCAAATACCTCAGCACTGAAGTGGGCGTAATGGTCAATTCGGATTTTCGAAGTGCTGAACGTATTAACAGGATATGAACATTTTACTGTGCCTTGACATTCATACTCTACGTAAATACAGTAAGATGCTCCAGGGATAAAATCTGTGAAAACGAAACGAAAGGCGAGTTGTACTCATTGCACTCTCTGTCCCGCTGATATTATAATGATAATGTTATGCATTTTTTAATGAACTTACCTTTTCTAGATAGCTTTACATCTTGAATATCAAGTACATGAAAGTGAAGGACCCCCTGTGGTCTTGTTGCTGTTCGCTTATCACGTTCACAGAATTCTGTGGGAATCTCTTTTGGTATGTCTCCAAGTAAAGCGTCTACGAATTCAACGTCTCTTCGATGAGGAGGGTACGGGCGCTTCAAAGGATTGTCACCCGGTTTAGGCTCCTTTCGAACACGAATAGGCAGCTCCCTCTCTACATCTTGATACCTACGTTTTCCTTTCTTGGAGGTGAGCATGACTCAATTTGCACAAATCCACGGACAGGCTCAGTTTTCACAAATCTTTAATCTATACTTTGAACTTAAATATCTAATCTTGGAAATTTTATGATAGACATGCTTAAAAATAGTTGAAATCGGGAGTCGGAAGATCATTTCACTTGAAAGGGTGAAGGAGTGAGAGAGGATGAATCCGTTCGTTGCATGGTTTCTTGGCAAAGCACAGGTTTCATTTTCATTTCAAAATATTTAATTGAGTAGGTATTGTGCATTAGTATGCACTTATATAACTAATAGTGTTGCACTATCCATTGTCAACACCGGTATCAAATGAATGAGAGCCAAGATAAGTCATAACAAATACTAACCCTCTGTAATGGGAAGCAGGAAGTATCAATAATTCAACAAAGTAATGGTAATAGAATGATTAGAATGCATTATTAAATTCCCATATTCACTAAACATTTGCTATAAGTCACACGTCTAGGAGGAGTTCAGATTTGCAATACATGATTTTCACTAATGAGATATAAGATCGTTGACTGTTGACAGTTGATTTTTCGCAAACAAATGACATTTTACACCCTCTTGGTTATATCAGAACTCCCATTCCTTCACTTTCCAATCCTTATACTGTCTGGCCCCAAGCCACCAATAACGAATTATTGTTTGAACGATCACAACAAATGTGCCACGTTCATTGCATTTAAATTAATCATTTGACCTCTCGTTTCTGTATTCAATAGTACCAACGAGGAACCTTATTAGCCATAGGCAAGAAATGTCAAGTGGACAATATTGTCAGATTTTTTTTCGGCTCGGCTAAATAAATTCTTTTATCGACTCTTCTAACAAGAATTTGGATTATTTACCACTCGTTCTCAAGATGACATTGCTTGTATCATGCTGTGATCATGTTTAATTTACATATATTAAAACAATAGCCTTAACACATCGTTAATTGCAAATGTAGTATACTAATTGAACACTCATATGCATGTAAACGTCTATGAATCTATATACTTAGGTATTCATTATTAGCTTTAGCCTTTTCTTAATAGGCGTACGTGCCAAGTGCCAGCAGCATGCATACTTTAGTTTTAAAATCATATCTAAAGGATCGTCAAATAAATTATAATTCTATAAATTATAATAAATTGTACAAACATATTTAGCGATTGTCAACTTTTCATATTATTCT
>JAHZMV010001533.1:0-15444 GCA_027743765.1 Coecobrya sp. COE2 | reverse complement strand
ATTGATTTAGCAATGAAAAAATATGCATGCATGGTCATCGTTCGGTGATAATGTCAAGAATTTATTGTTTGCAGATCTTTTCATAGACAACTGTCCGTTACTTTTATCAATCAGAAGATAATAAAAAACAATCTTAGGTTGAGGTTGAGAATCAATTACAGCTCACATTATAGACCAAATCAAACGTGAAATTTACAATCAATGCAATGGTGGACGATATCTAAAAGGCATTTTATTTCATTTTAATTTTTAAAAATGTGGAACTATTCCCCTTCTTTGAACGCATGGTACAAAACAATAAATTGCTGATGACCATAATAACAATGAAAATAAACAAAATTAAGCTGGGAGTGGTTTAATGGAGTGATTTACAAAACATTTGATTTCGCTAGACTTTAAATTAAATCCAAAATGGGTTCTTGAACAAATCCTTGAAAAACTATGCGCTATGTGTGTACACAGTTACCAGTGATAGTGATGATGATGCAATGGAACTATCATTCGGGCAACAAGGAAGGTGAATTGATTTTTCGTTTCCAATTTTTCCTTCTCAATCCAAATTGCAGCATACACGCCTTTCGCAGAGTTGTGTAAAAACTTATTACTTTACTGTATATGATTCTTGTACAATCAGCTAAAATACTATTTACTGTACGTGATCAGCTTAGAGTTTATTATATACGCCAAACTTATATATCGCCGTCTGCCAGTTTTCTATAAAATGAACTTTTCAAACGATTAGTTCATTTACTGTGCATATCTTTTTCTAAAGAAGTTAACAAAAAACGGGGCGTGTTTTACCAACTTATGTGTTCAGGCATATGCATTTAAAGCAGAATAATCCTTGGTTATCGCGTGATTGCTCTACGGCTTTTATTTAAACACCAGTGCAAACTCACACGAGCATTGCAAACGAAGTGTAATCGCCGTTGTTCTTTACGATATCGATAATTTATCCGATAGAACTTCTTAATGTAGTTGTAGTTTTTTGAACGGCACAAAAGACTATAACATAATGCTATTAGGCTTGTTAGTTCAAGTGACTGGAGTCACTCTGCTGCTCAACCATATAAAATAAAGGCCTTACGATAACAGTAGGTAATTTAAATCCAAAGAAAAAATACTGCTGCTTCTTTTCTTTCTCCGTCCAGAGGTTTTTCCCTGTCGATCTTCTGCAATAAAAAGAGATGAGCTTCTTTTTTCCTCTTCGTATACCGTTTTATACCTCCTATTCTTTAAGTTGTTCCACCGAATGGATAATGGCCACCATTATTATGTATTATTTTTTTACCCTTTACAACTCCAAGTTTTTCTTATAATGTATGTATTAAGTACATTATATTAAAGTGCAGAGGTACAACCACTATTATTTGCACTGTTCAATGTTCCTCCACTATTTTTCACACACGACTCCACTTCTGGATGGTATAGTAGTAGTAGTAATAATAATAATAATAGTCTGAAAAGAAGGAGAAAGTTCTCTTTTTTGGAAAATCCGATTGTTTGCTTTGCTGTCCCATCTAGGCGTTCTGCACATGAGACCCACCTACTATTTTTCTTGCTCTTTGATGTCTCTTTTCCCCTTTAATGCCTTCTATGATGATATAGAGGAATGCCGATTCACTGGAAAAAACCGATGTTAGAATAATACACATTCTCTTTGTATCGTTACTTCCGGATTTGTCACTGGTTGTAATCGTACTCCCAGCTACACACTGCGACTATTTCTGACCGATTCTACGCTTGATATATAATATATTTTATGTAAGCTTTTTTTCCTCTCTCGTCTTTCACATTCCTCCTCCTTTATATAAATGCAAAGGCATACCGGAGAAGTGGAAGGAAAGGGTCCGTGCCTCAAACAATAAATGTTTCTCTTAGTCTCTTCACTAGAGGAGTTCTCATGACTGTTCACACAACTAGAGGTTCAGTGCACTGCTCCTTTTCCCTTTAACAAAACTATGCCAGCAAATAGGAAATAGATGAGGATGATGGCATGTACAAAATCCATATATACACTAAGAATATGGAAGCTGTGATGGTGGTGGTGGGACCAACCGTGTGAGATACACGATACGAATGATACAACGATCTGCGTATCGAATTGACTTATCTTTGTGCTACTTCGTTCTCCCGTCTCCGTGAAAATTATTGCCACCAGCAGCACTCCCAAAACAGAGGAGCATTTATGCTGAATTGGTATTCCTTCTTCACCCTACTTTCTCCTCTTTTTTATCTGTGTTGTTTCTTTAACTCCGTTACTGGTTTCGAATAAAAACCGAAAAAATTACATACCCCGAAGCAAGCAAGAAGCAGCAGCACACAAACCACTACCATCAAAGTATTAATGTAGATGAACTGGAGAGAGAGGGAAAGAGAGAGAAGAAGACGAAGAAGAAAAGAATCGACGAGACAAGTCGATGAAGTAGTCGTAAAAACTGTTGTGGTAATGGCAAAAAGCTCCTTGCTTTTATGTGTCTATGTACATTATATTATACAACATGTACGTACGTGTGTGTATACTTTTTTGGTGATACATTTTCTACTCGCTTCTCTCTTTTTGGTATCTCTAGTGCAGCTTTGGGATAACATAGATTCAGGGAGAAAGGTATATACATACATTATATATAAACGTGTAGAATTATACATAAAAAAATTGCGTCCCATTTTATCCAAGGAAATGTGCACCTAGGAAAGGAACTGGTTGGGTTGGATCCTTGAACAACAACAAGTACCCCTGTTTGCCTTGCCTTAGAGCAAAAGTATTACAGCATGGCTTACAGTGTTTTTGTTGGCGTATGAATGCAGAGAGAGAAAACAGTTTTTCCCTTACAAGTCATCATTATGATGCTGACGACGATGATCATCTAATAAATATATGTATGTATGAATGGTAATGATGATGGTATGGAAAAGACATGGTAGCCAGCAGAATGATATGATGACGATGGTAAAAGTGTTCATAGTTGAGTTTTTGTTTGTTGGAGAAAGCAGAAAAAGCTTTTTCCACTTTACATCCTACGTCCTTTTTCATATTAACATAATGTACAATGGAATGGACTGCAGAGAAAGGATGAGGAGAAAAGGGTTTTATATTTTGTTGTATTCAACCAGCCTGCGTGCTGCTTCCACTACTACTCCTCTTTTGTGTTGAGTTGTATGAAGGAAGGCAATGGTGAGGACTTTCACTGTCTTTTTCAAGCTCCTGCTGCAAAGCATATTATTAACTTCATCTTTGTGTATATAACATAACCCATGTGTGTAGGTAGCCAAAAATAGAAGCTTGCTCACTAACTAGAGATTTTTTGCGGGTAATGTATATGTTGTTGAAGAAAAAATCGATATTTTGCTTTCCTGGTGAATGGCACTTTTCTCGAGTACTTTTGCTCTCCCCACACACTCGGCTGTATATATATGTGACATCATATCATTGGCGTACTTGTGCCATGATTTAGGCCTTCAAAACGAGAAGAAAAAAAGTGCCAACAGCACAAGTGACAAAATAAGTGAAATGAAACAGTCGTAACTTTCACAAACAGCAGAAAAAAAGGTAGAAGAGAAACAGATACTGTTTCCCTCTGGTTACTTGCTCATACATCGTTCTATTTTAAAACATGGGATAAAAATTGTTCGTAACAGGTATTATGTAATTTATAATGCATGGTGGTACATGGGACAAGCAAAAGGATGATAGTGATGACGGTAATGCTCTCTGTGAGAAAAAGGAAACGAAGCGTGGGAAATTTTGGAGAAAGCAAAGGAGGCTTCTATTTAGTATTTCTGCCACTATACAGTTCGTTAAGTACGATCGTCATACAACATGGTACATATATTTGCCTTTATGGAAGACAGAATAAAACGCATGTTATGTCTAGCGTGTATACTAAAATGTGAGATAAAGTTAGTTGCTTATGTGGTTATATTTATAATATATTATTTTGGTTCCCTTTATACTCTCTCGGTAAATAAACCACACTCAATGAACTCATCAAAAGTCTTTTTGATAGCCTAATGAAACGCTCTTCATAGATTTATTAGCGATAGTAAAATGAAAAGGCGGACCAAGAAAATATGCGTGTAGGGAATTGCGGAACATATTGTTTATTTTCCCTTTCGTTGAATATTTTAGCATTCAAGCATCATTCACTCTGGGGCTTATCTGGGCTCAGTGGGGGCATTTACCAGACTAATTTATTTATTGGTGGCTATGTAATATAGTTTCTCGCTTTGTTTCACAACGATTCGCAAGGACAAGCAGTTTAGTTCATTATTCTCCAATTGTATAGACAAAAAGGAAACGGCAGCTTTAATTATACTGCGTTGATGATGATTCAGCAATGTTTCTGGGGCTTTTTTATGCTGCTGAGTCATGGAACAGTAATGAAGGAAATTAGAGTTGTACAAATGAGATAATTAACGGATATTATGAAAGTGTGGTTTGGCACTCAGATAATGCTCCACGAAGTATACAGGAAAGGACTTTGGGTGTTGTGGATATGAGTTTTTTGAGTACGCTATGATACATGGACACGTGCAAAGCCTATAAAAATCTGTACTTGTATTGCCCATAGGGCCCTCTATTTCTCTCTAAATGAAGTAACGATTCAGTGAAACTCCTTACAGCTTTTTTCACGACAGCAACCGGATAGTACCCTTCACTTGAATGAATACGAAAATTATGATGCCTGTAGGAGGTTCCTTGTTTTTTAATGAATTTGTAATGCCACTGTTGGGACATGATAGCACGTGTCACAAGTAAAAATGAGCTGTAAAATATGGCTTAAGTATGCAATGATTTTTTTGGCTTTCCGCCTACTTTTGTTTTGTCTTGTTTTCCCTCTACTTTCTCCGCGTTTATTTTTAGACATTTCCTGCATGCACCCAAGTCAAGTGAATGAATGGATATAAAAAGACACCGGTACAAAAATGATCAATAATATAATAATTTGCATTATTCATACCTTTCGGTCGTAGGTCAAGATCAGAAGATATCCAGTATCCCCAAGCCATCTTAGAAACAGGCTGAATTTGGCTCTGAATACTCGTTCTAACTTTTTATGCAAACAAATTCAAGACTTTCCCGTTTATACAAGCCTCGATCGCTGATTGATAAGTTTAGAATGAAGTTCGCAAAAGTTTCCTTTATATCACAATTGCGTGCAACGCAACAATTTCGTTCTCTTTTTGCACCCTAGTCAAATGAATGCGATGCAAAAAATGTCACACTCACAAAGTCACAAAAGTTTGTGTATTACTCTGCTGCATTACATTGGCTTTTCTTACCGCAAAAGTACAACTATTACTAATCTACCGCATCATGATGCTATTTCTACTTATGGGCTTGTTTGCAAAAAAAACTGCAACCATTGTTGAGAGTAATTTTATGTGTGTATCTTTGTGCACCACATTCTTTTGGTTGGTTTCTGCTCAATTAAAGAATTTGCATACTACTCTCATTGGCGCACTGGCAATCTGCTACAAAGAAGCTAGGGGAAAATACTCTATTTTAGTTCATGTTCACGAGTATTGAATTCCGCAGCGACTGTAGCAGAAAATATTGTGTGGGTACACAACAAGAGATTTACATTGGTTTATGAGAGATCAGATTACTTATAAGCTTCCTTTCTCTTATAAACTAATATTTTACATGACGCTCCAATAACAACAACTAAAAGTCATACTGCAGCAGCCATGTACAAAACATCAATCCAAGCTGTGTGTGTGCAAGCTCAATTTCCAGCCTAGTATTTCCATCAAGCTTATAAGATTTCCGATAAAGAATGTGCTCAGAATATAATACAATACATCTCTAAAGCATTCGTAATCTCGCTGATCTGCTTCACAGCTATTATTTGAAGTACATATTTTTATGTTCGTGTGTGTTTGTCACAAAACGGGATAATATTATACAAAAATATCCTTTTTCCTTTGCAGCAGCATGGCTTTTACACAAGTTCACGCTGAAGGCGCACACCTTTGCCGCTACCACTTAAGTTATGCATGTTTATTGTAATGCTTCTGCAATTTCGGCACTTGCCACCTTGAAAATTGCTTTCCTCTCCCCTGATCCTTTCCTGTTGTTATTCTTTCTTGGCGACACTTTGCATGAATATGTGTTGGATATACATATATATAGTCATTGTAAAAAACCAAGTCACAGCACGTCAGTCAATCTGCTCTGCTGCAACAGTTTATTTATTCACTTTCCTTTCATGAACTCTCTCATGTTCATGAGAAACAAACAGTGACGAAGACGACTGTTGGTAGAAACGGCACTATAGCACTAAATTATTATTTCACGATACAGAGTCAATGGAAATGGCACTATTGCAAAACTATAATATCGCTTTTGCTCCTGCTTGCTCATGCATAATGAGTCCTTAAGCAACTCCGCTTTCTCTTTAATGTTACGATAATGACCGTTTTCTATGATTATTACAACGAGAACGATGGCTCAATGGAAGGATTCAGACGCAATAATATTCAAATCACACATTGTATTCTTAACTCATTTTTATATGATATAATAGCTTTGTAGCGAAATTATGGAAAGAGAGACGCTTGATTATGGCGAGATCCAACGAATCGACGATAAAATAGCGGTAGCACAATGCAATAGCTCACTTATTTATGACTTCCAATATAATTTTATGTTTATTGGAAAAGTGTATAAATGACATATTTCCACACTATAATTTCTCATCAACGGGTTAAACTACATTGTTGTTGTACTTTCTCCGAACAAGAAAGGAAAACTTCTGAGCGCAAATTTAATTTCTTTCCTTTCACAAGCTCGTTCTTCACTTAATGGGATAGAGCCAGCAGGAGTTATATATAAAAAATACTCATTCGTTTAAAAAATCTGGAACTTGTTCAACTCTCTTTTTTCTAGTTCAATCCTTACTTTTCCTGCCTCAGGAAGAAGAGAAAAAACTTTTTTTTGTTCAAGTGTCAGTCAGAGTCAAGGAACAGAGAATGAAGCATGGACGAGAAAGAGGATTGGTCAAAATTCACAGGGAGAAAGAAAATAATAGCGGTATCCCCTTTTATCCTAACTTCCTTTCTATATACATTTTTCTTGAAAACTACGACACGAAAAGGAAAATTGTACAAGGTAACAGTGATGATGATGGTGGGTAAAGTAGGGGAAAATGAACAAAAAAATATTCTTGAAATAGCCCTTTCCTTTCTTCCTTTCACCCGTATTTATTTTATATTATGACTTTCTTCTGAAATGCCTAGAATCAGCAGTAGAAGAATGGCTTTTTGTTATTATTAAGAGGAAATAGTGGCGACTACAACAAAACAACAGGACAAGAATAATACGACAGCAGGGCAATTGTGGGTACATGTACTAAGTATAGCAGCAGGAAAAGATGTGAAAGTAGCTTTAGACCTGCAATACTTTTCAGTAATGCTTTTAAAATGCTGCTCTGCCCGCAGTAATACTACTTATGTAGACTCTGTTTTTAGTACTACTAGTTTAGCTGGGAGATTACCTATCTACTTACATTGGTAGAACAACAAGATAGGAATAAATGATAGAAAGTGTAGAGCTCTGTGAAATAAAGTAGGGAAAAGGAACTGACTTGTAAAATTCGGGTAGCACACCACCACCACCAGTCAGCCGTTACATAGCACTACCAGCAGCAGTATATAGTGAAGCAGGTGAATGTGGAAAATAATAATAATACTTTCTCCCCTTTTGTGTTTGCTTGCAGCATGCTTGCCTGTATGAAAATATGTATGTACAAGTTGAGCTTATATAAGCCATATACCACCACTACATACCCGTCGCCTTATAATGTCGTACTAATGCATAAAGACAACTGTGGAAAAACGGGAGAAAGTATGAGTCAAAACTTGTAAAAGTAAAAACTACTCTCTCTTTCTCCTACCCTGTTAGCTGGTGGTGATACAAGTGCGATGAAATGAAACAACTGCTGGTGGTGGTGGTGTTACCGCTACCACTACGCCTAAATAGCACACATCACACAGCAAAGAAAACTTTTCACAGTTTGAGTTACTAAGTTTTGTCTGAGATTCAAGAAAATGCCAACAGTGATGTGATTCAGTGGGAAACAAGTCTTGTCTTACAAGTTTGTTGAAATTTTGAAGTGAAAAACATTTTTCTCTCGTTAACATATATAAGCTATTCTTCTACTTTTTACAATGCATACATATACGTAATATAGAAAAAAACCATTATGGTTTCACATATTATTATTACATTTGATCAGCATAAAATGCACGTTAAGGCTAGAGCATAACTAGATAGCCTGTCTTTGGTTGACTGATCTCACCAATAAAGAAATGTATTGGATAGCTCTATATGGTTCATGTGGAAAATGTTTCTTTCACTTTTTCCAGCATCAGCAGATGAGATGAACTTAAGCGCATGGCATATTATGTCATGCCGTTTGGTTGGTGGTAGACGACTGAATATCTTTGAATGTGAATATGCCTACTACCCGGGCACGATACACGGAGAAAAAAGAGATTTGCTTTTATTCTCTTCACGCTGCTGCTTGTTTCCACTTCCTCGCTTCGTATAGTCAGAATGTGGTTTTTCTTTATTTCTCCCAACATGCTCGCTCTGCCATCGTGTAGAGAGAGCAATAAAAAGAAGAGAGACAGAGCCGGCTTTACTTTCTCCCTCGCTCTTTCACCGCCTCCAGATCTCATATGCTTCTCTCGACTCGGTTTCCTGCTTTTTGTTTGGTTGCCTTAAATTCCCCAGTTTGAAAGCAAAATAAGCGGCGGTATTATTATTACGTACGTGTGTACTTTTCATTATTATCGTATGCATGGCATGTTCTTCTTTTTCCCTTGGACTGATGGCGAGTCTGACTTTTCTACACAAAGATATGTTTCTCGTATGGGGATTTTCTTGTGTACGTTCCAAAAATAATAATACTAATCATGCAATGAAATATATGCGTGCATATGAATGTGAAATTCAAGTTTTTTGGGGACGCAATGTGTGTAGCGTTCTAAATATAAAAAGATGCTGCAATACTTGCAGGGATAAGAGAGACAGATGCACTAACAATGCCGCGTCTTCCTTGCCTTGGGAAATGTAATAAATTATGCAAACCGTGATTCTATTCTCGAAAGGTCCTGCAAAAGTTCATAAAATACATAGCAAATATGAATGGAAAATGCAAAGCCGAAAGGAAGGAAGTTGAAATGGGAATTTTAAGATGCGAGCAGGCGGAAAACGATAGTGATTCTGGAATTGAATTCTTTGCATAAATATTTGGGAATTGGACAAGTCAGACATGTAAATAAATGGAACGTATAGATTTCTTGACTTTTTGTCGGATTTGTGAAGAAAAGTATATACACTCATTTGGACAACCTTTTGGCTGGACCCCTACCGTGCAACAAAAGAGAGGAAATGAAAACCGGGCAAGCAAAGTAATAATTTATAGGCCACAATAATATGGCGTCTTCCTCCTAGATATCGGGCGGAGGAGTACTGGACTCCGGAGAGCCTTAAAAGAACAAATTCTACAAACAAAACTTTTTCAGTTAAAGTTTTCCAACTTTGTGGTGTCTGATATGAATAAATAAATTTATATCGGAATACGGGAAATGAGAGCTACCACAATCACAGTCATCAAGCGTATAAAAAGTATTGCGTAAATCTTGAACTGTATGAAAATATGTTAGGAGTACAATAATATGTATGTATAGATTATAGGTATACTCGTAGGAAGGAAATGGTGACAGTTTGCCTAATTTGGGATGATTTGTAAAAGGAAGTAATGAACTTTTCCTATTAAATGACTATTATATAAGTCATTATATAGCCATTATATTATTAAATTAATATAATACCATTAAAACAACCCTTTTCACTTTTGTCGGTTTCAGTGGCTCAAATTTATGCATATCTGTTTAGGAAGGAGTGCCTACAATTATAGGTGTTGTTAATTAAGCATTTAGATATCTAAAATACTCCGGTTTGAATTGCTCCACGAGCTAGTATGTTTACGTCAATTACCTACATAAATATATTCCTATACCTTGAACAAGGTTTCTTTTGTTATAAATTTCTTGAATTCATAAAAGGATTGTGGACAGTTCTGTAGAATTGAATTCGGTATTGCAGTTATCCTATCGATCGATATACCTACATCTTATGATATTTATCGCAATACTCCTCAAACACAAACACATTGGGTCCAAATTTCATTCAAGTAATATTAAACAATGACTAAAATGTAAATCGTGTAATGGCCAATCTTTCTATAATTCCTGAAACTTTTAGATATATATGTATATTTTTATATATAGAATTTAACAGCATAGCATTTTATGGCTGAACATATTTATATTGGCCCAATAAATGACAGAAATGCATCGCAATTGCAAACTATCGTTAACTAAATCGCATCTGTCGCACCGCCTGTCGCCTGCTACATTTTCCCACAAACATCGTTCTTTCAAACGCTCAACATGGTTAAACTGATAGTAACGCTTAATCACTAAATACCTATGCCAAATCTCTTGACAAACATATAAAACGCGAGCTGTCTTGTGCTAACTGGCATCACATTTTTTACAGTTATCATAATCTCAAGATAATAAAATGATATAAATCTACAAACAAGTATAGAAAATGTCATTGGAAAAAATGCAAAATTTAACCACACTTTTTTCTACAAATAATCATTTCTCTAACTACGTATAATGACAATATATGGAAAATGTATTCATACAATACACATTTAACTTCCATACGTATATAATTTGTAATATATGTTTTCTGGCTGACATTTCTATTCATTAAGACAAAAAAACTTCATTAAGCATTATAGAGTAAATTAGCGGTCCATTTCCAATACAAGGGTTTTGTTCCCTTTATGAACAGAAACTATAAAATGCCAGTTTTATCTGTTCTACATGCAGTAACAATGTAAAAACATTACTTAAATGTAATAGAGCTTTTTTGGAATGTACGTACATTTTGACAACCAACATTTGCACAACTCGCCTACTACAATGTTCTGAGCTCTGAATTGATACCCAAATACAGTTCTTAAAATATTTTAACATAATTAGTTTAATCATTTGATGGAAAAGAACAGTCATCCGATAAAAACGCTGAGTTGCGAAACGGTTAAGGTGACCGTTGGTTTACGGACTGTTTCAGTTGGTGTAAGAGAGATGAAGGGAATGGGAAAATCAACCCCTGTCCCTGTCTGTTTAAATTTACTAATTCACTTGATATTGGCCATACAGCATTGAATGATGAACCCGTTATACAAACCATTTTAAATGTATGTACAAAAAATGTTAAGCTTACCATGAATAACGATTTCGGTATCCTTATTAATTTCATAAAGTCTGATTGCTTCCTCCAGTTCCATTTGGTGTGATATGGTACAAGGGTCCCCTGAACAAAATAAAAACGATCATGAGAATCAAATCGTGGTCACGTTTAAATAATAACATTTATTTGTAAACAATGTAATCTGTTGTAAATGTGAAACTATTTTACCCTCTTCGTCCACCCATTTCATCGTGAACGGTTGGTCCGGTGTAAATTTGCACATGTCTCGAATTTCTTCACAGAGTTGTTCCAATGTTATCCCTGGATTGATATATGTTATCATCACCTCCCTGTGTGCAATAAAGAACACAATATAATGCATTTTAGAACACGTCAAATCAATTATCAAAATGTGACATGCTACAAAAATATAGTTCAACATCATCTTCATCGCGGTTAAGTTGCAGGATATCGTATATAAATACTATTATTTTACATGTATAGTAAATTGTTATAAAACATTGTTTTACCCATTGTAGGCCGTCTTAACCCTAATTTCAGGCACTTCATTATCACTGTTTGCGAGTGGCGAAGGCATGTTGGAGTCAGTAATTTTTTCTTGTTGAAAAAACTCCGTCTTTAAGTAGTACGTTGTGTATATTATTACTATACAATAATAAGCTCCTTGAAATACCGTGTTATCCGATTATCATGTCTACTTCAAACATTTAAAGAGTAGCAACGCTATGTGCTCCTCTTATCTTGTTCTACTCCACACATAAAAAAATTTGCACACACTTATTTCCTCCTTGTCTGTCAAATGTGAACAACTGTTTCAATTCAAAATGACACGGGCTGTCTTTCTCAGTTCCCGTGCAAAAATCGTCTAGATGTTCTCAAAGGAAATGCCAAAATAAAACTAAACAGAACATCGATGTAAAAACCGAAAATAAAAATGTTTTCTCCTTCAGTTTTACTTAATAATCATTATTCATCCATAGATTAAAAAATATGTACATGTACAATAAAAAGCACTTTCTGCCTCTCCGACTCCGTCTCTCTGCTTTTCCTCCTCTTTTACGTTTACTGTTACAAATTGAAAATATTTTTTTTCTAATAAAGCGTATTTGATGCCATTTACTTCTATTGCATTTTTCCTTGATGAACAACAAATACTACTTAAAAAATAGGTGTACACCTATATAAATACTAATAACTAAAATACTAGCACAAGCAGTGCTCTGTTTGCCACACTCTCTGGCTCTGTTTCTAGTTATGTGTGTGGATGTGTCTGTCTTGTCTAGTTTGTACTTCTATTTAGAAAAACCACTAGTTTTAATTCTAATCCTTCCGCTTGTTATTACTTTTCTGCTCTGGTGCTGTCTAGTGGTTTGCCGTCATCATCAGCACAGAACACCGAGTCAGTACACTTAATAATATATAGAGCCGTGTGTAGTAGAAAACTCTAAAAGTCCGTTTCTTCCTTTTAGAACGTCTCTCTTCTCTTTGGTTATATGGGCAACCAGCAACCTCAGAGCAGCGGATGGTGTGTGTTTCAGAGAATGGCAGCAGCAGGTAAACAGGTAGAAGAGAATAATATGAAGTGGAAGACGAGAAACAGAAGGGAAAATATCCTTTTTAAAATTCTTCCAGTGTTCTAGCAGCGGAGCGAGAGAAACCAGCATCCACCGTGGCACCAGCAAATGTAATGAAATGAATGATACACTTGCTTATTGTGTTCGTGTGAGTACACTTACTTACACACGCTTCTTGTAAAAAATAAAGTATAACGTACAAAGCGAAGCGAAAAGATGAGATTGTTATTTTCTCAGGCTGGAACCAAAAAAAATCTGTTCCAAAATGGTCCAGGTTCTCTTATTGCTCCAGAGTCCAGAGTTGTCGAGACATTGGCAAAAAGGAAGCAGAGAGCCGACACAAAACAAGATGCAATAGATGATGGTGATATGATTATGGTGCTGCTGCTGTGTACCAAGGAGCCCGCAGTAAAAAGACCAAAAGAGGAATATTTTGCAAGTTAGTCACAGAGACACAGAGAGCTCCAACGTACACACACACGAATCACACACACATTCTCCTCTCACAACAAGAGAATGAAAGAACCAAAAAATGAGATGAGCGAGAGAGAGGAACTCACTCGCATACACACACATTCACATAATTCCCATCACACATCAGGATCAGGAGGAGGATGAGAGAACCAACAAGAGTTAGCACATACCACAACCAAGGCAGGCAGGTTGAATTGAGAATAAAAGTAGTAGCATCTACAGCTTCATATATATATCCTCTTCATCACTTTAGATCAGATCATGGGGAACGAGAGAGAAGGCAACAGAAGAGCAGCAGTGAAGAAAAAAAGAAGACTTTTTTGGAGGTACAAACTCGCCAGAAGAATAAGAAGGAAGGCGATTCTCTCAAGACAAGTTGCTTGTAATAGTCTGTTGAACAGAAAGAATAAAGTAAAATGTAATGTAATGCAATCCTATCCATCCAAAAAAGACGTAATGAAGGGAATAGATATGTGTGCGTACTGGTGGCAATTACAGTCAAAGAATAAGAAAAAAAACCAAAAGCTAAAAAGAAAGAAAGAGAGAGAATTCACATAAGGATAAAAAGAACTTGTCTTGTAAAGAGCAAAGCAATGCAATTTTTACTGGCCTATGTGTGGTGTATGTGTATGTGTATCATCGTTATANAAAAAAAACCAAAAGCTAAAAAGAAAGAAAGAGAGAGAATTCACATAAGGATAAAAAGAACTTGTCTTGTAAAGAGCAAAGCAATGCAATTTTTACTGGCCTATGTGTGGTGTATGTGTATGTGTATCATCGTTATATCCACTTTTAACAATACAATACATACATCAACCTGTAGGTAAATTTTTTTCCCTTATGAAAGAATGTATAAGGATGTAGGAATTCATGCCTCTATTATTATGTATAAAAGATAAAAAGCACGCAATGCCTGTGTTATGTGTATATCAATGGTAGTACCTTCAATAAAGCTTACAATTTCTGACGTGTTAAAGGGGTGTAATGATACCTATGTACATTGTAGATTACATTCTCTTATTTCTCTTCTCTTTGCTATATCCCCATAACACAAGAAAAGGCAGAGAGCTCATCTGCCTTGAGTACACACTCATAACACATCACACAGCAGGCTAGACAATATAAAAAAGTAAGAAGACGACCGTTTTTCTTTAGTGGGATTGAATGTAATATTAAGAAAGTCCACCATTATATGTTCATGTAGTAGTAGTAGTAGTAGTATTACAACGAGAAACGGCTTTCCTGTAAAATACTATGTAGTACAAGAGATGATGACGATGATGATGGTCATCCATCCATCCTTTCTACAACAGTCAGAGAGAACAGTAAACTTAAGGCTAACAGTAAGTCAGAGTTAGACATGTCAGTGTTGGATACACAGATATTGGCATTATGACTGCATGCTTCAGCGAAAAACAGCAGTGATATGACCAAACAAATTCCAATAACTAAAAAAACAGGCAGTGGCCAGCACTAATATGGGCTGGTTACAAAGTAAATGCTTAGATTTAGTAATGCATGTACATACATACAGCTTGTGTAGTTTTTGATATGGAATTTGTCTGTCCGAAATAAAAAAGCAGCGTGTCAGATAGATCACGATGATGATAATAATGATGATGATGGTCGGAAGGCATGAAAAGCGTGTATATGGCATGGAGGAAGGAGGAAAGGATAAAATGGTATTAATAAACATAACAATATCATCATCCTTCTACCTTCACCGTGTAAACCACTTACGTGCTAAAGTATTAAAGAGAGAACACGGCCACGGGACAGACAGAGGAGGATATATATGATAGCGAGCGATAGCGTTTTCTGTCAGCATTAAGTAAGCGCACCAAAAAGCAACATCATTTATGTATTTCGCATGGTAAAAAAATACGCAAAAAATCTTTCGCCAACATCGGCAACACACCAGCATTTAATGGATGACAGAGCTATGAGACATGCAAGCGTGTGCTTCATTGGTTTGGTTAGAGAGAAAAGCAGAGGCATATAACTTATTATATTATCACATCTTTTGATATTTTTTGGTTTTTTCATATCTCTTCTTATTTGCCCCATTCCATGAGTCTTGGTGTGGCTGCAGCC
>JAHZMV010001532.1:0-23260 GCA_027743765.1 Coecobrya sp. COE2 | reverse complement strand
AGTGCAGTACCAAAAAATAATGATTCATTTCACATGAATTTGCTTACAAAATTGTGGGCAAAACTCTTATCTCCTTTGTTGAAAGTTGGGGAAGTGGTAGTAGTGCGCACACGGGATGGTTTTTTTGCCTTCGAGACTGGCTTCTGTCTCAGAGGTTCATTAATTATTACTAGAATCTCCTCGTAGCTCAAGGGACAGCCGTTGTAAATGATGTCGCATTGGCCAGGATTTGTAACTCTGCTTCCTATTTCAACAGCCATACGATATTTCTCAGCAGGATCCCGATCGTCACCCTAAAAGCATAATATTTCATAACATTATTTTAGTGACGATGATGATACGAATCGTTAGCGGTACTTGAATAAAATAATTATGATTTTGGCTGCAGTTTATATACTGAATCTTATGACATGGGAGCTTTCTTGTATTATTTTAAGTTATACACATAACTTGATTCAATTTGATATTACAGCTTGACATTATTTATTGCTGGCATACCGTTGTATAATCTAATTGTTTGCTGTTGACTCTCACACCAAAAAATCGTTGCAAATCTAACTGCTTTCCCTTTTTCACTGGCTGCTTTGGCGTCGTCACCGATGGACTTGGCTGCTTTAACTTGTTGAAAGAGAAAATACTTCGACTTTCCCTGTTTGTCAGACTTCTCCCGTCAAAACTGGAGAAGAAGGGATCATTCTTAATAGCAAAGTCGTCCTCCTTTTTATTACTCCAGGATAGTCTCGGCATTAAATTACTGAACATGTTGGAGAACCATCCCGTAATGCCCCCATCAGTGATGAAGTCATCAGTTGCTAAAGGATCGTATGTTGGATCTGGTGGATAGTAACCGTAAGGCATTGTAACCGTAGGCTCTTCGAAAGGATCCCACCAATTTTCTGCTTTAACTTGTTGAAAGAGAAAATACTTCGACTTTCCCTGTTTGTCAGACTTCTCCCGTCAAAACTGGAGAAGAAGGGATCATTCTTAATAGCAAAATCGTCCTCTTTTTTATTACTCCAGGATACTCTCGGCATTAAATTACTGAACATGTTGGAGAACCATCCCGTAATGCCCCCATCAGTTAAGAAGTCATCAGTTGCTAAAGGATCGTATGTTGGATCTGGTGGATAGTAACCGTAAGGCATTGTAACCGTAGGCTCTTCGAAAGGATCCCACCAATTTTCTTCTGAATGTGAGCCGCTTTTCGCCATCAAATTCTCCATTTTCTTTCGCTTCACGACGTACTTGACATGCTCATCGTCCAATAAGTCATCAACCCAGTCGTCGTCACTGTTCATCTCACTATTATCGTCGTCCTCGTCAATATCATTCTCTTCAGAGTCCCTGTTTCTATTGAAAAGGAACTTCCTGCGATAAGGCTTGCGATATGGATGGCGGCCATATTGTGCTGCTTCTCTTGATTCAAAGGAGGATGAACCACTCTGCTCTTGTTCTATATTGTCTTCTTCAGATTCTTGCTTTTTCTTTTTCTTACCCTTGCCAACTTTTTTGTTCTTTTTTAGATACATATCCGCCTCCTTTAAATCGTCTTCCACCTTTTCCTTCGAGATCCTATATCCCAAGTTTAAAATAAAATCAATAAATTTCTTCACTAATTGAAAGTCTATGTGTTGGACATGAAGCAATAAAACATGTATAAACTTTTAGAACATCCCAACATGTCACAGAGCCACACTGGAAAAGACACAGTTGAATCATTCAACTTGAATGATACTGGAAATGGAATGAAAATGTTAGTGTACCTCTCGAAATGCAATAAGCAGAGATTGAATTGAAGTGGATTTAATAAAAGCAGCAACTGAAAAATGCTTGAAACATGGAACCTTTTTTTGGGAAAATCTTAAAATGATGTCAAAGAAAATCGACTAAATTATGAATACATTTGCCTCAACTTCGTTTGGTATGATCAGAAAAAACGGCAACTTTAAGTGGCCCAACATCACATTTAATTTTTATCAGTACTAATTCGCCATTGTCTATCTACTTTCTAAAAGTAAATCTCGTTTACATGAAAAGTTGTAAGCAGGAACATTCCGTAATGTACAGAGACTTAAGGGTAGTGGGCACCGACGATCCTGAGCAGTTTTTAAATGAATTTTGATAGCGAGTGAGCCAGAAATATGATTACAAACTTTCAGTCACCATACATGGCGCTGGTGAAGTGGAATAAATGTTTTATCAGTGCTGTTTATACAATATTTTCTCCATGCAGAGAGGCAGCTGGAGAAAAAATATCCTTCTACTACATATTTATTCACAAAATGAATGCATATCAGCAATATTATACTATCACTGTAGTTCGTCTTAAATTACCTATATAAACATTATGCATGTAAATATCTTGCTTGTGCGTATGTATATATAATAGTGATAAAACATAAAAATGCGCTTATTGTGAGTGTCTATGCAGCGGCATTCGAGATTCAATAAGTCTTTTCTTACATACAACTCACAAGATCACAGCCAGCAAACATTTACGTCATGATATCTAATAGCTTGTAAATGGAGTGTATACCATTTCAAGAAGAGAAGCAAAAGATCCCATAAAAGTTTTCATGTCTGCCAGTCCATTCTCTACTTTCTGCAATCAGCACGCGTCGCACTCACGATGCTATTATTATGTACCTACTGTATTTATGCTGAACAGAATTAGAGGTGACAAGCTATACGAACGACGGACTGTACTGCATCTTTGAATTAAAATAAAAAAATATTATTTTCTTCCGCCCCTTTTATGGATTTTGTTTATGGGAATTGCTTCATTGCTTCCAACAGAAGAAAATATACAACTTTACGAACTAGTGACTCTAGGATTGCATAAATTGTCATTGTTATTATAAGTAAAAATACAAACTAAACTTATCCTATAAAAATCAACGGTCAGAAGAGAAAATAAGTTTCCGTCAAAGTAATAAAAAACCAGCAGACGCAGGTAATTTTTCAAGGATTTCTCATGATACAAATCATTAAGAAAAGGGAAATTGCACTACTGCTTTTTTATCGCTTTGCATTTCGCTTATGCTTATTTACTGCGGCAGGGATTGTTGTTGTTGTGAATAAAAAGTAGGTTACTGACTTTGAAAGTAGCAGGAATCATAAAAATATCTCACAATTGATAAAGTAACTAGAAATGAATATTTCTATATTCACGTAATGATTTACGTAGGGGAAGTAATAGATGTGACATTCTTTCGCTATCAATTTCAGCACATGTACAAGTTTACTAGCGAAATGTTTTCATGGAATAAGTCATTCGCAAAAGTTTGATGATAAGCAGGTTTATGTTCCAACATTTATCATCAAGAAGAGTGTTACCTTGTCCTAAAGATAATATTTCAATATGTATGGAAAATTGGAGTTTAATTTATTTCTCAAACAAATCAATATTGTAAGCAATAAATTAATATGTAAATATTCATAGGCAATATGGAATGATGAAGTACTCAGAAATTTGAGATAACTGTGTTTTTCATTGTTCGCCTATTCCATTCATATTCTTTTCTTACAAATCTGGCACACATCCACTTAAACGCAGTTTAAACGGTATTCTACATATAATCGTTATTCTCAACAGAATAAAAACATCTTAGAACAAACCAAGAAGCGAAATGCTGTTTTAAAAACTTACGGAGGAAAAATCCCTAATAGTTGTAGGTATTCATCAATGATAGCTTCATTTATTGTTGGCCTATGAGTGGTGGAAGTTGTCGTTGTTGTGGTCTTAAAGCTTTTATGGCGCCTTCGGCTGCTGTAACCACAAAGAACCTTTGGGAGACACATAAGAGGGTCCAATTCGTCTACTTTCGCGAGTACTTTCCTTCTCAACGCTTCCTCCTCATTTTGATTCATAAATACACTTCCTCTCAACAAACTACTACCAATGGAGGAAAAGAGTGAGGTTGATTCAGGAGACTCATTAGCATTCTTTCCTCGTCGTCCTGACTTTCTCTTGCCATCAGTATTTGCGGAGGAGTGTGGAACATACAAGTTGTCTTTGTGCTCTGCATTGAGCAAGTATGGGTGTTGCGTAGAGAAAGGTGGATTGAGTTGATTTTTGAAGCCAGAATGATCGGCAGAGGAAATTGTTGAATAGACGCCAGTAGTGGAAATGTCAGGGAGAAAATTGTGCTTTGATTTCTTCAATTTATCGTTGTCGTCCTTTCCCCGGAGCGGTCTGTGTTGTTCCTGCTTTTTTCCTTTCCTACTCGTTTTCTTGATACGCTTCCCCTTGTCTTTTGATGAGGTGGCTGCTTTTTTAAGCGATTCTTGTTTGAATAGACTATGCAGCTTCTTTAAATTCCCTTTTGGCACTGACATGGAATTTGTATCTGTCAAATTTGAAAATCATAAAGAGAAAGGGTTGAATTAAGTGTGGTATGCAAGCAGTGGAATCAAGTTATTCATTCCTGTTGCTGTCTCTCGAATGTTTGCAGATGGCTTACTTGAATGCTTTGATTGTACATCATACCAAGTGTTCATATCTCATGATTTTTTTAAAAGAATGCTCAAACTTTCCAGATCCTGCTAAATTAATCTTACAAATCCATGAAAGAGAAAAAAATTCTGAAGTACATAATGCTTTCATACACGCTCCTTTTTGGCGGATCATCTTCAAAGAGTAATTTTCCATAGAAAGTACTAACGAAGCTTCTATCTTTAGATATAATTTAGCGTGTAGTGTGTGGGACTTTGTAATTTGAGGCTGGAGATAAAATCCACAAATCTATTATTTCCAACAGCTGCATGTGAAGGGAAAGTTGTTCTGCGTGCCAACATAACACGTCTTATGTCGTTTCCTTTGTCATTACCAAAGTGCTACCTTCAAAACACGTGCTCAATATAAAGAATATGGGTATATGGTCGGCATTTTCAGCATCAATCTTGCTGATGTTCTCTTTTAGTTCTTCTAGAATAATTTAATAGCTTGGTATCAAATCTTCTGATTCCCTTATAACGACGCCAATTACGTTTCGCAGGTACTCTTTTGTAACAATCGCATTACTGTAAGGCTAATGATTACAGGAGCATTACTAGAATACGTAGTACTTTCCCATCTGTATAAAGTTGATTTTTTCTCATTGTACCCTATCAAATAGCTCATATCCATGAAAAAGTTAGACCATGCTAAGTTATTTCTAGGATCAAATATCTATCTCTAATTGAAAACTTAATACCAGCGGAAAATAATTTAATTCTGCGAATTGATGGAAAAGAAATCATCTCTGAAAATACGTACATATTTCTATTCTAGTATATTGGTTCAAGAAACTATATTCCCTTGCATTATAGGTACATGTATGTACCATGTATGTATGTAGAGCATGTATAAGGAAGATTATAAACTCTATTCTTTGCAAATCATAATGGAAAGCAGAAAACAGGAATTTAACCACTCTTGTTGATATTGCAGTCAATAGCCTGTGTTACTTTGAATGATGTCGTCTTGCATGAAATTTAATCTATCGTGTATGTACACGTGTATCTACCTAACAATGACGTTTTCCTTTTTTGTGCTACGATGCTCCAACAAATGTGGGTAATCACATATACATCAATGGCTATGTTCTTTAGGCTATGCAAATGCCATCCTTGGTAATTAATATGGTAATTAATAGCTATCTGCATGTACATACAACAAAGGATCATTTGTCTACAATACCTTGAAATTTTATGCATAGAAATGTCAAAAGTAAAGAGTAACTTCCGGTTCCTCCGGCAATGCTCCAAGTGACCATCCATACGCTGAGTACAACTCCACAGTTGGAGTGTGCATCACTCGTTGTGTAAACAGACCAAATCAAATGAACTAGCACACAACACCCAAAGACGACTATCCAGGGATTAATGGCTGGACTGGAAAATGAGGTTCGTGGATGTAGTTGCATGTCGCTGGAGACTGAGGCTCACTCACCCGATCCCATACCATAATGCGGTTCTTTGTTCTTTCTGCTCTCTACCTACCTGTGCACTATTCACCATCACACCCATTCATTAAAGTTATTATTAAATTCCTAGAATTATCTTACTTAGCTGACCGAAAGATACCGATCTAAAACCGTACGGAAAATGGAAGAATGCATTCTTCAGCATGACAATGCAATGACGTTATGGATGACGTCCACACATTTCACAATCACAATATATTTCTTGTTGTCATCATATTTCCTTTATTCGACAAATATGTAGTACTTCATTCCATTATTCCATCTATCTTCCGTTTTTGCTGGTCTGTAATGCTCAAACAATTCACTGAACAACAAAATTTTGATCCATTGATCTTGAACATCGATGCAGACTCGTGAGTGATTCTGGAAATGGGTATGCTATCGACTAAAGATAAAATGTATTTTTTTTTCCTTTTTAGTAGGACTTTCTTCTAGAACAATCTTGAGAGTTATTTCCGTCAAGGGCTAAATCAAATGCCGAACCTTCTGTTACAAATAAATGTGCAAACCACGGAGCCTCTTTGAGCAATGGCACTCAAAAATCCTGTCAGATCAATTTACCAGCATTGCGAAATTCACAAACATTAGAAACCCGACATCTTGTTCTTTTGCATACATAAACATGAGAAAATATATACATAAATACATAATATATTTTAGGGTGCAAATCAAATAAAGGGAATGCTGACTTCTTTTTCTGCCTGAAACAATTGGGCACTTTCCTTGTCAATGTACTTCAAATTCACACATTGCTGCGTAAAGTAGGTGATGTACAAGTGTGTGTCTTTTGCCTGTAATGTATGAAAACTATGTACCAAAACTTTTCTTTGTGGCGATTTACGGTTTCTGTTAAAGGTAAGAATTTTTTAGACATTGTAGGCCACAAAATAATCGTCAAAATATGCCCATTTTTACAAACCTAAGTATCCCATATGTTATTGTACGTAATAAGAGAGTCGACATTTTTTTTCTTCATTCCTGAAAATTGAGTTCACATTATTTCATTAATTTTCTCTAGCCGTTTGTAATTCGTGTTGTTACATTTCTATTCACGAACACACATTTTTCTCTTGCTATGCTCCCATTTAAACCACACAAGGATTAAAAGTGAATCATACTACTACACGACTTATGTGGCCATACAGGCGGCAGCTAATGAAACTGCAGGGATGATAATGATGATTCACTTGCCAAAGGCGAAGCATAAATTCATCATCATCATATATAACGCCAACAACAAGCATGTTGTTGCTGTCTATGCGTATGTTTGAGCCCAAATTCATATAAGGATTCGTTCAACAAAGAAATGCGATGCGTAGTCATTTCAGGAAATTACAGTGTGAACAGCGTGAAATAGGTTGTTCTTCTGATACTCTCAGTAATTGCAATAAAATGCCCATCTCTGATTTTTGTCTAAGCTTCTCGGTAAATTATAATATTCACTATCTCTGAATCTCTGAGCGTACCTACTTAACTTTTGGCTTAAACGCATCTTAGCCATGTTCACAGAGAAATTATAATCATCTCTGGGTGAAAAATGTGGGGCATTACTCCAAAATATGAAAGCACACAGTGACGGTATAACAACGTTCGTTAGCACAGCAAAACATGCATAATAAAATTATACTTTTTATGTTCAACTCTGTACACATCAAGATAAGAAGTGAGATATAAGAAACCTAATATGCATATTACCCTATAATGGAGTGGGCACTGAACTTGAAGATTTAAAACTTTAAGATGTTCACGTTGATAACATTTGCAACGACATGACATTCGTAATTATAGTGTAAATCGCCATCGTATGCTCAACTGTTTAAAAAAGTACACAAGAAAGAATTATGGTTAGTTAGGATACACTAATAAAAATGTCGAATTACTTTTCGTATCGTTCCTACCATCTGAAACAGTGGACACACATTTTTGTAACGGGAGCTGTGCATAACTGACTGGACGAAATAATGGGTTGGAGAACTCAGTGAACTGAACAATTGAGATGAAAGGATTGCAAATTAATGTGTGTACCTAATATTATATATTAGTCTAGTTAGAGATATGGACTGTAGACTGTAAAACGATGCTTGGCTGGTTAAATATCGACGCGCTTCAATCATATAAAATGTATAAAAAACCAGCCACTTTTTAAGATTAAGTGTTTAGTACGTCGTAACTACTACAAAGGCGGTAGCCAAATTGAATGATTGATTCGTTTCTTGAACATTTGAATTAGTGAAGCTTATGTCAAGTAATTTGAACGTAGCACAAAAATACTTCCAGAAATATTTCCTTCCAGAATGTTCTTTTGCAAGAAAAACGTGTTTGTGAAACCATATTACCTATGCCCATTGGAAGTCTTCTTCAAACGTGTTGGGTGCGACAGCACATTATTGGTTTCGTTTCAATCAGTATAACAAGAGATAAAATCGGTTTGTCTTGATGTTTACTAAAATCCAGACAGGAATCGCAATCATGAGCTATGGGACAATGTATAATATTTGTTACAATTTGTTTTTCTAACATATTTAATGATTGTAGCTTAAATTATGTTGAGTAACATTGATCTCTCCGCATAACAATTCAAACTGATTGAAGAAACAATAATCATAGGTATTGAAAACATCCTTTTGGGGCACTGTGCTCTGAAATATTCATTTTCGTCAATCAGCATAATTGCTTTCTTGCCTCTCCAATTTTTACCCTAATGTCAACTTTCAAGCAAAAGTGGAACACAAATAAGTGGTCACAAAAACAAAAATATGATTGTATATTATGTGCCGTAGCAGATATGACGTGGAGTGGAAACTAATATGTGCGATGTAAATTTGTAGGTAATATGAATCTTTCACATCTTACGTGTGTACATTATCTTCGAAGAATGTATATCAAATTTCAAAAACATATTTTTGTTGAAAATGCTAAAGGGAATGCGATTGTAGAAAATAGACTTGACTTATTACCATAAAACATAACATGGGTTTGGACCGAGACGCTTGCCTTTGATTTATTCATTAGCGTAATGAAGAGTTTCACTTCTTCCAGAATTGAAAATTGCTCCATTTAAATTATCCTCTGGCTGGAGACAGTAGACATAAGGAGCTCTTTTGATCGTTCGTGTATCGTCATACACCATTTAAAATTAAGAAGATGAGATGGCTCACTGCAAAAGTGTCTCATTGTGTTTATAACATTCTGATGCTCTGATAATCAATTATGCGAATTGGTCATCTGACCTGACCACACTATCAGTAAAACACAATAATATGTCCAAAACCTTAAAATTATCCTTAAGAATACTGACATCCGTACTAAAATCATAAAATTGTTAACTAAATCCCCATTTATTCCGACACACGCGATACGCTATCTTGTTCAAATTGAGCAGCAAAATCAATAACCACAGTTATTTTTATAACATATCGTACCAGTCAAAACCTTTATTACAAAGCTGATTGAAGTGCTACTCAATTGTTTATTCCTGTTTTATTTCATGTATCAAGTCAACTCATTTGTCAAGACATGGCTCTTTGTTGGCTCCAGTCAAAACCTTTATTACAAAGCTGATTGAAGTGCTACTCAATTGTTTATTCCTGTTTTATTTCATGTATCAAGTCAACTCATTTGTCAAGACATGGCCCTTTGTTGGTTTCTTCACATGAATTGGAATTAGAAGCGACATATTTTGAGACAAGACATTGTTATATCGGTTGGCTAAACGTCATTGTGCTTGTCGTAGACGGGTAAAACAGGCCTCACAATTTACCCACATAAAAACACTACTAAAAATGTACAAGCAAGCTGCTAGAAATACACTATAATTTGTGTTTTCACAAGAATGTGTAATAATATGTATATTGATGATGTTCTTTAAGAAAACATATTCATTATGCTCATTAAGAATGCTAAAAGGATTTACATTAAATGTACAAGCAAGATGCTAGAAATACACTATAATTTGTGTTTTCACAAGAATGTGTAATAATATGTATATTGATGATGTTCTTTAAGAAAACATATTCATTATGCTCATTAAGAATGCTAAAAGGATTTACATACTAATATACTAATATTTTGGTGTCATCTTATCATGCATTTTGCTTTTGGGAGGTCTTTCAAGTAAATAACACACAAGTCAGTGATTCTTCCCTCCAAAGTGTTATGGGTGTTTTGAACAGTAAATAATTAAAGTACAACACCTCTCCCTCGGTCGCAAAATAGAAAATGTAAAATTAATAATTTTATTACAGCTCAAAACCTTGTAATCATAAATAAGAGTACCAGCAGTGTGATAATTTTTACATAACCAAATGTCCTATTATTTGTCATTAGTACACTTTCTGCTATATACTTAAGTTACTACCCTAACACACTGGTACATTTTTCCCAGGTGTTCCTAAGAAATCCCTGATCCATGCATGTCACATTCAACTCAACTAATACACAATTACATACAAAACATAAATTACATAAAATCTAAAATAACAATTCTGTTATCTATGTCATATTATTTGATGATTTTAATAAATATAAGCGTTTCTTTGCATGTCTTAAAGTATGTAGTTCATGAGTCTTGAAATACTATGCAATTAATGAAATATATATAATATGAAGTACACTGTTTATGACAGTTGTTTAGTAAGCACTTTTGTCTTCGTTACTTAATTTACCATCTGTATACATTATGTAAGTAGTCGTAACGCGATATCTTTATGTTAAATTAAAAGCTAACTCTAAATGTCAATCTTATATATATAGTTGTAATGTGCAAAAACATGAAAATGTATGTCGTTGCAAAATAGGATGCAAAAAGGTTTACAGCGACTGCATAACATGCATGATATAACCCTATTATTATCTATACTACCATGCGAACTTGTTATCTCCGAAATCCAAACCATGAAAGAATTGTGCCCCAAATTGTCTTAGGTTGACGAATGTGCATATCCTCGAATTGATAGCTCTGCTGGTAACCGCCGCCGCCACTCTGATGATGGTGATTATAGTGTGAAGGTGAAGGCTGATTATGATGACGCTGAGGGCCCAGAGAATGTCCATGTCTGCTATAATGATGAAAATCAAAATTTTGCTGTCCTGAGCCGTATATGGTTGGCTCATCCGAACCTATCTCTATCGAAGTTTCACTTGACATTGAGCTCATCTTGTCATCTCTCCCATCTCGGTAGGCTGGCTTCTTTTCCTTCCTGCGTCTATTTTTCTGTGTGACTGAGGAAGCTGCAGCAGTGTAATCCTGGAAGAGGACAAACGAAAAGTTCCTATTTATTTTCACGAAGTGGAAAAAACTCGCGTGGCATGTACGAGTAAAATGATTGAGCAAACAAGTTGAACTGTTGAACCACATGTGCCTAAATGCAGAGCAACAGCGTAGGAACATGGCGTATTATATAAATAAAGCCTCATTTGACATGACATTCATAACATAATACTTTTTGCGATATTACTTTCTTTCATGGGACAAACTTTTTAGTACAAGTAGATGCATCACAGTGTGCCAAACACGTCTGTGTGAATGCTCACACGTTTGACAAGTAAAAATAAAGCTACTTCATCTTTAGGTCGTAATTACATTACCGGGGAAAGGGTTTCAGCTTGAGAAGTTTCGGAGAGGCTGGATTTGTACCCGTAGCTGGAATGTTCATCGTCTGTCCTGACACCGGAGTCATTTTCATCCTCAGTCCCAGTGCGGTACGGCTTGGGTAAAAAAATGTTTAGGTTCATATAATATAAATTTGTGTACGCAAGGGATCGTAAGCTCTTACGTTAAACTATATTGTATGAAATGAAACTTACTGAAGAATAAAAGTCTCCTTTTCCTCGTTTCTCTAAACTTGAACGGATGTCATCAATAACATGAAGTAGCTCAACGTATTGATATTTACATCCGTTAAAGAGGCTGTTACACTGGTTTGGGCTCCTAAGTGTTTCTCCTATTTCAATAGCTGTCGTAAGAATTTCCTTCGTCTTGTCGACCTGCATTGAATTTTCATATATTATAACAAGATTGTGCTTTTGACTTGAACGATTTCACTAAGACTTTAAAGCAAACAAACATGAATTTTAAAACTGAAATAGTTCTAAAATTGGCTTTTACCGTTACAACCGTAGGAGTTCCGTCAGGCAAAGATCGCTGAAAGCCCTGAAAGAATGCATCATTTGAAAAGGATCCACCACTTCCTCCTCCAGAAGCACTTCCAAATCCAAACAAGCCTCGGAAAAACTTTCCGATTGTTGAAACCGTTCCAGTAGATTCATAATTATTGTCTGGAACACGGACTACTGGTGCTGAAGGGGGTTGTGGGCGGGGTGGTGCTGGTGGTGCATTCATATTCATTTGCGGAGGACCTTGAGGTTGTGGAGGTGCCTCGGGTCTTTGTGGAGGAATAGGTCGGTCAGGTTTTCTTTTCCCACCAAAAGTATAATGGGATTCCACACTACCAGAATCCAATCTGCCTCCAGACTGATCGACCAATTCTTCTAATTCTGGCTCTTTTTCATTCTCATACGCCCACCAATTCGCTGCGTCAGTTTCCTCGTTATAGAAGCCATCATCTAATAATCGTTCAACGTGCGCTCGCTCTTGTAAATATTCTTTGGTAAATTCATCTGAATCTTTTGGAATCACTTCTTTCCTCTTTGTACGCTTCTTTGCGGGTCCATCACTCTGAGTTTTGGGTTCTTTTTTTGGAGTAGAGATGGTTCCATAACCATAACCGTGAGGATTTGTTCGCTTGGTAAGAATAGCCTGACGTCTTCGTTCAGCTTCCTCATCCTCCTCATCTTCATCATCATCGTCATCTTCCTCAGATTCTGCCGACTCTTTACCTACCTCGTCCTGTAGTCGTTCATCTTCTTTTTTCCTTAACTTTCTCAGAGTTTTATCCATGACGGAAGGATTTCTACCAAGACACAATGCACACATTTTCATTCAATAAAGTAGCACAAAGCTTCTTATCCCTTTTTTATCGTTATTAATTAGTCAGTCAAAGAATTTCAAGGAAAAATGACTATACGTGGTGATTATTTTATTCACTGAATATGTGTATGTAGATTATTACATCAGATAAGAAGAGACTGAACCAAAAAGTGAGCATTGAACCATTATAACTCTCAGCGAGCTGGGTAGATGCTTTAAATACTGCTTGCACAGCAAGTTACGTTGTTCATCTTATTTTCTATATCATGTACCACATCTCTATGTTCTACTCTCGATTTCAATCTCAGTGCTTTTTAGCTTACTTAATCTGATTACTTTTTTATACTTTGCGGTTGTTCTTTCAGTGATAAGTAGATAATTTATTTGACGCTTAATTACATGGGTACGTCTTTGTTCATCTTTCTGTAGATGGTTTAACGAAAGTGTTTGGTTAGTAGATAGTGTTCAAGCATTACTTTAATTTTGATGATTTTATGATTGCTTGTCTAATAAACAACACTTGACGCTTTACAAATTAAGCTTCTTTTGACGTGTTTCCCGATACCAAAAAACGAAAGCATCATTAAGAAAAAGAAAAAGTACAAATGCACTTGAGGCTTTCAGTAACTTTGCTGTTTATATAGAATTAAGTTTGCAAAAACGGATAATGCAAACATCCGTGAACGAGGAGGAATTCATAGCCCAGTGGTTATACTGATGATAAGAATATTATTGAGCTTCACACTGCAACTGCATAATATGCAGTTTAGAATTAAAAAAATATATATATCATTATTTGGGAAACACATACAAAATAATGCAAATTGAAACAATAGAAATACAACCCGGTAATTAATATTGCATTTCTTTGTAGATAACAAACTGATTACTACTTTGTTTGAATGATTTTTAAAGTGGAACATATATGGACTCAATTCATTTCCCAATTGCGGTAGGCAATAGAACAAGGTAGTGTATAATTACTAACATTTTTTCAATGAAATTCTTACAAAAACAAGTTCACTTTTTATGCTGACCGCAAATGTTTATTTTTAGGATCTTCAGATAAAAAACATTGTGTTTACTTTTTGGATTTTCTAGACTCTATATTTTTGTTGATTGATAAGCGATTAAATCAGCAAATAAAACAAAAATTGGTAAATATTTCCCACTAATGAAACATAGGTATATATTTTTATTGCTGCTTTTTCATTGTTTTTCCTCATTTTCCTTCAACGGTAAATGGCTTAGTTTGAGAGGGGCTATTTATTTACTGAAATAAAAAGTGAATGCGTGAATATGACCTAAGGCATTTTGGCATTCCTTCAGGTTTTTTTTGGATCTAACACACGCATAGCCTTGTATCATGTAGCCTGCAGAGAATTTGCCTTTCTCTATCATCATCATTCATCATAAGATAGTAAATGTATCATCTCTTGCAGACTATCACACCCTTCGCTACACTCGCGTAAACGATATACAACTACGCACACATTTTCGCATTTTTATTACCGAGCATTATACGTAAAAGTAGAGATTCAAATTATGTGCAAGTAGACTAAGAGCGAAAAAAACAACCCATTTTTGCGGAAGCAAGGCAGTAGTAGTAAAATAGAATATTATTCAACTTGCATGCAGTTAAGAAAGCATAATTTTTCTTAACAACTGCAGTGCATCTACAAAAATCTAAAATAATCTGCGCATCCCTAAGCGAGTGTAACGAACGACTGAGAGCAACACCAATAACACGCGTTATGAAGATGAAATTTTTTAAATGAAGATGATCTGCATCAAGAGGCATATAAGAGAGTGACGCTCTTTCTGTTTTGAGCCTATTTTAAGTATTTTATATGAGCAATATAACAAAACTCAGATTTTATGCCATTTTTGTAAGTGCACAAACGCAGCAAAAAGAAAAAAAAACTGTTCATATTTTCGTCTGACTGACTCATTGAAAAAGTAATAATTGTTTTAACAGCGGCTATAAAACAAGAAGAGCTAATTTGGAAGTGCACTTTTGATTTTAGAACAAAAAAGTTGAAAATCGAAAATCCAATGCTATAATGAGATCATTAAAGTGTTATAAAATATACATTAGGATTAAACAAAGAATATAAAAACATGTCGAATTGGTATTAACATCAAATGTGGATAATAATATGAAGTGTCTAAAGGACAAAGACATGATGATTTAATGATGATGTTTTTGATTTTAGATTTTAAAACTTCAATTTCTCTTGAGAAACTTTAAGCTTCTCTTCTAATAAAAACCTGATATTACAATTGAATTTGTTGTTTAACGTAATTAATTAATACTGATTATTCAATATTCACAGAATATTGTGAAAATGAAATTAATTCAAGTTCGGCAAAATGCCAGAGAACGCAGGTCAAGCTCACACCTTTAAATAAACTTTTAAAGAACATTTTGGCATCCTTATTATTTGTAATGTCAGAGAATAATAATGCCAAAAGGATGCATTGGTTGGAGTAAATGAGCTAAAACAAGAATATGTGCCAGAAAATGGCCTTCGAGAACAGTTCTCTAACCGTCTTTAGGTTCTCACAGTCAATTCAAAACTTTCTCAGGGAAAGTTGAGTATTTACCCTTGACAATTTATCAAAACGAAATTTGCAAAACTTCCTTTAATTGTAGAGTTGAGTTCAGCTAAAGTAAACATTTACTTTATTTGTTGAAAGACTTTTGAGAACCCAGACTACAGATCTTTCTCTTTCTGCGTTACATACACAAGTTGATGCCACCAACTCACTTTTTCCAAACCGTATGGACAAACAAACCTCCTAGGTTCAGTTTCGTTTAAATTCCAACTTTGATAATAGAGCAGTTAGTTTGGCATGTACAACAACAAACTAAATTCTTAGTTGTGGAATTGGGCCATGTAAGGCATTTAACTTCATTAGCGATTATTATATTCAGTTAAACTATTGCAACAGAATGTTTTCATATTGTGAAAACCCATTTCAAATAAAGATTTCTTGCTATCATTATTTAACACAATGCAACATATAAGAATGGTAAAAGTGGAGACGCAATATTAATCACGTAGCTTGACATTGTCACCTATAGCATTAATCTGATTAAATTACTCACAATGCCACTGCTTTCATAAGTCGAATGTAGTCGGATATTAGTCCATTTTTCCTTCGTCTTGTAATTGCAGCGCTTTCAGCACTCAGACCACACAATGCCTTAGGAAAACACTTGAGCGGATCCATTTCCGCGTTTTTCTCCTGTTTGGTATTGGTCAACTGAGTGAGAAAGTCAATATTTGCCAGGAGTGCATTATTGGCTGTAGTTTGCTTTTGGGGCAAGTTTTTCGATTTTCTTCTTGATTTTGATGGGGAAGCTGCGGATGTGCCATTCCCCACTATTCTCTCCTGTTCCTTGGTGGCAGCTGCGGTAATTGAATCTCCTGCATAAATAATTAGAATTGAATCCTGAATTAAAGCTCGCATATTGCATAATTTTCCCAAAGCTAGTTTCTAGCAGGAGCTCTGCAATTGGCATATATACAGAAGAATATGCTGACCTGAAACTGTCCATGGCATGCTCAGACTAACCAGTGCCAGTTGGAAAACGTAGGATGTCAGAAAGGAATTTGGATAATTTAAACTAGAAATTCCATTGTTATTGGAGAAAAGGAAACCGGATGCCCTTCCCTTGAGCATCCAAAGGAAAAGCAGTTCCAGTGATAGGAATTGCCTTGAAAAGCCTCTAATCCTCATTATGACACAAATTTTATACCACTTGTCACTTTCCACTTAAAACACGCGTGATTGTTTTCCCTAGCATCACTTCACAAACAACATATAGACCACGTGAATTATCACAATGAGTTAATCCTCACAACGGAACATGTAAATAGTAGAGAAATGAACCTGAGATTGCAAATGATGACACTACAAGTCCATTCTTATTATCCGTTGGGATGAATTCTGATTAAGAACAAAATCTTATTAAGCCAGCCACTAATCACTGCCACGGTATATTAAGTCACACTAACGAATTATACACCTGTCACAAGTCACATTTCTCTCAAGACCAAGTAATATGTATATTCGATGTCCAAGATTGATGATGACACAAAAGATACAGCATTTACAAACATGCATATAGTTTAAAATGAAAATTTCGTTTGCTTAAATTTATACGTGTTATTATGATTAAGACTGTTTCTTTTTCAAAATGTGGTACAAAATGCAAACAAATGGGTAGGCAATTTGTTGGCTTGAAATTAGAGTGTTTAAGTAGGGGTTGGATTGTTCCGTGTCTTCATCAAAAAGTTTACGTTTTGCTCTTCATGTTGTTGCTGCCGAAGAGCAAGTGTAAAAAATTGAGGTTTAAAAGCGGCACGAACCGTTTGGCTCATCATCATCATCCTAAAGACTTAATTTCTTTCATTTCTAATTTTGCATGGTCAAAAGGATAAGCCAACATATGAAGAGAATTGGCCTTACAAGCTTATACCTTACAACACTTTATAATGATTTTCTATGAGTATACTATTGATAGGGGATGCTCGAGTTATTGCTAAAATTAAAAACAATCAACACATATTCTGCTTTGGAAGCTTAAACCGTATATAAAAAGAGCGTTAACAGCCTTAACCTAGAATTCATATAGAATTCAGTAGAGATCTACCAACAATGTATAATTCATAGTTTTAAAATGCGTAGATAGGTATGTGCGTAAAACTACATTCTTTGCATTTTGCATGAATGATGATGGCTGAAAAGGAGTTAAAAGCCCCAAAAGTACTAAAGACTTGCTTGTCGATTAATTATTATTATAGTTTTGAAATTATTTCAACATCCTTGAAATACTTAGTTTGAAGTTTGTACTAATGGCGATTTAAAAGTAGATCTTTTTACATTACTCGTTCAGTACTACACTGGGGCAATTTTTGTTGATGCCCAGCTATGATACTTATTGCTATAAAGATTAATAATAATTAAACGTATTAATCATTTTTTTCATTATCAGTTAACAATCATTTTACATATTTTTTGCGTGACCAACGTAGTGCAATATAATTATGTACATAAATTTTTATTGAGCATATAGGTAAAATAGGTACCAAAAGCAAAATACATAGTTAAAAAGCAGTCATTATTTAGGATGCATTATTTATATGGTTAGTTTGGGTAACACTCGACTACCTTTTGGCTTACCCCCGAGAAAATCTGTATGAAACAGAAACCGACACGAGCGATAAAAAAAGAGTGACCACGCCTCTTGAACACTATGAAATGAACATTGAGCAATACATTTTATTTTTACTTTTGCATTTATGAGCTGTGTCGGGCTCGTGTGCTGTCGCTGTATTGTTACCGTTGTGTTTGGTAAAAAAATTCATTCTTTGTCTATTACTTTGTTCGCCGCGTATTATTTAGACTAGACAGGTTGTGGGTGTGGGTGTGCTACAGAAATAATTGTTTCCACAAATTCCACTTGTTTGTCTAAAATTGCTAGTTATGTTAATTGGACCCTTGAAATTTTTGCGTCACGCATTAACATTTTGCTCCTAACAATGCCTTTCCTTGTTATGAAAATTGACCGATTTGTCTTTGATGCAAGAATTGATATAAACATGTGGATGTCTGAGTCTGAATTTTTGTCTCACAACATTTTCGTCGGCTATTTTACATGCAGTCAATTGATTTTTAAGTGATTTGTGATGTTGAAACATAATAAAAGTAGTTTGTTATCAACTTCATTTTGAGTTTTTATAACCGCCCTTCTGTTATACAAGCATAGCACATTCTTAAGTGCATTAAGCGGTCACTTGTGGAATTACAAATCAAAATGCTCCGAGAAATGTGTCAACCTATTAAACAATCCCACCTTGTTCTTATGAAGTTACATAATTCTAGCATCGTTAGCAATAGCCTATAGCAATTCGATAAAAGGTTAGTGATGATGTGATGAAAGGACAAAGAATCGATGCCTTATTTTAAGGTTTAATCCCTGATGGCAAAAAGGCAAATAAAAAATATAACCCATTTTGTCAGCAACGCCGAATTTTCCTTTAACATTTATTGACTGAGGAGATTTTGTGTAAAGTGAAATGCAAACAAACAACGAAAGCAATGTTGAAGAGAAGAAATGCTTAACGACTGTATGACCTTCATTTAATTTAAGTTTCTTTCAACTTTTTCATAAAGCAGCAGGAGCCGCACTTCGCACACATAGATATTTTTTTCTTGTTTAGCAAATAAATAAAAACGTTATCTTTATATCTGTTTAGGCAAAATAAAATAAATATTTACATGTAGTAATAACTAAATATCTATGTATATATAAGCTATAACATGTATTACTAAAATATAAAAATGTTTCTAATGAAAGAATAAACTCATTAATCCTGGATCAACAATAATAGATTTTAAACTTTTTAGTTTTTATCTGCCATAATCATCCAACAGGCAGGATTTAACGAATTTATTTTTAAGATGGAAAAGTTATTCTCGTGTTAATGGTACGAAAATAACTTTAAGCATGTTGTTCATTGATTTTTTTTCTTTGATCTTGTAGTTTGTAGTTTGCACTTTCAATCTTATTGCTTCTTTTTACAACAATAAATAGTATGCATACCTATTCCATAATAGTAGGTAGTGGTCATGTTGTGGTGATGCTGACACACGACTCGGTGAATGAATAGAAAGCGGTTGGGATCTTTACCGGTACTTGCTTGTGTGTAAGTACCAAGTGTTTGCCACATACCACATTTCTAGAGACAACGGTAATTCTCTTTTTGCTGTCATGTCGTGGCGTACATTTGGACATTATTGTCAACCCAGTGGGTTGAACCCACATCCAACCGCTTTTTGTCTCCTCAAATTATCTCACGGGGGATTAATGGACGCTTGATAGTCGTCACATTTAATTTATTTATACTAATGATTAATATAATATACATTTTATATTATAAATATACCTAGGACGAACTTAATTTATACATATAAGAAGTTGTTTAACTTGGGAATGTAATATCTGCATCTTCCCATGTATACCAGGTTTAACAACAAAATAAATCATATTTTATTGCCTCACGTATTGAAAATAAACTTGTAGAATTGCATATCAACTCACAGGTGAATATCTTGCAGATGAACCAAACAGAAGCAAATGAAAGTCCAGGTCATCGGCATACAAGCAACTACCTCGTTACACAAATCGATTAAATATATTATGACAATATGGCATAACATGTTGTGGGTAGTTTCTTAATTCATTTTTGGTTGAGATGACTTTTTATTTAACCAACCAAAGATTGTAAGTTAACTTTGTAAGATCCAAAAGAAAGTCTACTTCTTTGGTCACATTGGCACAGAGGTAACAGACTTGCTGAAAAATATTAGCAAAAGTCCAAACGCGATGAAATTACCAAAAAAAGTTGCACTTTGATCTCATCCTAATCATCTTTTTTAGAAAGTATATCCTCCAGTGAGAAAAGCAAAAAATATCGATTGAAGAAAATCCTTGTGAAAGGTTTTTACAGAATTGATGACAAATGACCATGTTCTCAACAGGCGGGCTTTCATCCACGATATTCCGATTTCTTTGCGTGATATGTAATCGTGCAGGTAAGAAAATATTACAGTATTCATTATTTCATATTGTCTACTTCTTTGGTCACATTGGCACAGAGGTAACAGACTTGCTGAAAAATATTAGCAAAAGTCCAAACGCGATGAAATTACCAAAAAAGTTGCACTTTGATCTCATCCTAATCATCTTTTTTGGAAAGTATATCCTCCAGTGAGAAAAGCAAAAAATATCGATTGAAGAAAATCGTTGTGAAAGGTTCTTTTACAGAATTGATGACAAATGACCATGTTCTCAACAGGCGTGCTTTCATCCACGATATTCCGATTTCTTTGCGTGATATGTAATCGTGCAGGTAAGAAAATATTACAGTATTCAATAAATTTTACCTACTGCCTCAAAATAGCAAGTTCCTTGATAGTTTATATCCAGGAACTCGTTATTTTGTCAGATATTTCGGGCAAATTATTTAGATCATATTTAGATAAAATATATCCACTAATATATATTTAGTATTGCGCTCCATATGTGTTCACGTCGGATGACAAACTGGACAGAATGGTAAGTCAACCGGGATGATTATGCTGACATCTTCACGATGGAGGCGTATGCATTATTTATTTATTCAGTTTTGATGTGTTCCAATAAGAGTTTGTTTGCTTTCTTGAGTTTCATCGATTTTGATGGTTAGATTGATTTTCAAAAATACTTCTAGCTTTGATTAAGTAATTTTGCATTTAGTAGAAATCATCAGATACTATTTTATAAAATGAACGTCTGTACGCTTTTAAAATAGTATGAAAGCGTACAATCTCAAACTGACAGTCGGTATGCTTTCGCCGGGTATCCAGAGAAAGTGATCTATTCACCGTCTGCCCAGAGCACTTTGTACCTCTTCCAAAGAGAGCTACTGGAGAAAGTTACATAGATGTCGTGGATAGAGGTTCAGCTGCCGATCAAGCACTTTCCATTTTGCAAGAATAGCTTCAACCATGCACTTCCCCCTGTTCACCTTCACCTAGCTGACTAAGAACATTCGTGCTGACCTTGAAAGAAAGCGTCATCGACAAATCCTAGCTCTCTATCTTCAAACTGCAACCTCTAAATTACATGACGTATTTTACATTGTAATGCCTCAGGTTTTAATGTGAAAGATGAGCAAATACGGTTACCTAATTTTCCTTTTCTTAAATTTCTACTAATTAGCCAGTTGACAGTTTTCCCTTTGCTTATTGCATAAAGGTTTGGATTTCTCGACAGATATATACAAATCCTTTAGCTAAATATCCATTTCTGTAAGTTGTATGTCTAGATTTTCTCTCGAAAATAAAGCCCAGTGCAATTATTGTTTATGTTTCGTGTCCAAATCATTGAGTTACAAGGTTAAATTAATCTTTTTCATGTTGCCTCAAGATTAAAGCATGTGTGGTTCCAACGAGATACATGTTCCAGTTACATATGTAGTACAGTTTATAATATAAGTAACCCGTTCCCAACAAAAAATGGTTTCTGCTCTATCAAGTACTGTCACTCAAAATTGCCCTATAACCAGACAAATGAAGCAAGTTCATTTTTCATAAAAACCGACTCAACTTCAAGGTCCATAAAAAAGTTTGGTTTTATCCACTGCACGACTGCGAAAAACTTGAATTATGGCTTTCAGTGTAACTTCCTCGACATTTCTAATGACATAATCATTTTCACCCAACAGAATGTCACCTTTCCGGTGAAAAAAGAGCTCGTTTAGCCAAGGTGTGAAGTGCGTTGGACACCAACATAAATCTTTCTTGTCTAATATCTCCTCCTCTGCATGACAAAGTTGTGTGTGGTACTATCATAATATCCGCTTCCCTACAAACTCCCTTTCCTTAAAGTGAAAGACGACACACGCAAGCGAGCATGGCAAACTAAAGTTATGATTTGAATTCACAAGAAAGCTGTGATCTCATTTCATTTCCTTCAGATAAACTAAAGCGTACACATACTGAGATGAAGTTGCTTGATCACCATTTCAAGCAGCATGTAGCCACACTTATTTTAAGTCACGGCTCGCTGCACCAGACTAAAAGTACCGATTGTAGAGAGCATCATGCAATGAGAACCAAAAATGGAGGAGTTTGGGAGGGATATATATACTAAATACATGAAAAATGTATTATACCAAGGCAATGACAACACATTCTCTACTGGAACTGGTGCAATAGTGCACTGTCTGATACATCTTTTTTTGCTAGTGTTATAGATGAAGGTCTATTCGCAGTGTTAGAAAAACCAGCACCTCTTGGCACCATAGTGGAATATCCATTTCATCACGGTTCGCTAAACATCCGGAAGATTTTGACAAGAGAAAGAAAGAAAAGACTGCAAAAGGGCTAACAGAAATCAACGGTGTGTAAACCTCCTAATTTATTAAGATAATACTTTTTAATAGTCACAAAGAGCAACGTAATACGAAGAATTCGTGAGTCGCCAGTTGCTTCGAATAGATGACCATTCATTTATATAGGTACCTAGTACCTACATATATGTATTTGCATTTATCTTTTTGACGATTTATTTATGATTTCTATTGTTCGAAGTATTATATTCATTTGGAGATTTTCTTGAGAAGCCCCTCATTGACAAATTGTATCAAAGTTAAACTCTTGTTGAAAATGTGATCCTACTTCGTAAATTGAATGTTATAAACGGGATAAAGGGTTTAGTTGCATAATATTGATGCACACATTGAATCTAAATGAATGAAACTTGCATAAAGAGCATTTTAGAAAGCAAAGCTGGCAGTGTTGTCTTCAA
>JAHZMV010001531.1:0-10210 GCA_027743765.1 Coecobrya sp. COE2 | reverse complement strand
ACCGCGCTTGGTGGTGTTGGTTGTTGCTGGTGAGTAGTTGAGTCAACAAAGCAGTAAAGTAATTAGGAGGAAATGAAGCACTTTAAAAATAATTCTCGTAGTCTGCACTTCTCTACTCCAGACTCATACACATATATTTTAGCTACAGATACAGAAATAGTTTTTGAAGTGGAAGGGTTAAAATATTTTCCATGGAATTCCAGCAGCACAGTAGGAGAATACATAGTTGCACTTGCGGCTAAGCATTTATAAAGTAATCAGGCAGCCAAAAACAGGGAGTTGGTATTTTGAGTAATGCAAATGTTTAAACAATTTCTTTAATCTTTGCTGACGCTCTGTTCAAGCACAAAATGCAGTACGAAAGCTTGCCGTCGTCATCATTTTTTTGTCTGTTGGATTAGAATAACAAGTGCAGTCAATTGTGGTGTACAACGGCTGCTCAACAGGAATGAAAACATTTTTTGATGACGGGTGGCGGAACAGTGCGTAAGAAGAGAAATTGTAATTTGAGATGCATATTTATTTAGTGCGTGTCGTATGTTTTCTAAAGATAATCCAGGATTCTAATATTGTTGTTGCTTTCATATTTGCAAACGCTGTACGACGTTAGAGATTTTACGGCTTCTAAAATCTAACACATTTTTTTCAAAACTCTGTGGACTGTATACACTTTATGCTATGAGTCATTGGATACGATGATGAGTTTTCGGACGATGACTTTCAGAATGTCATATTTTTTTATCCTGGAATATTATCGAACTTGGCAAGCAACAGATTATGTTATAATGTCTGTGCTCCCCTATTGATTATGTCACCACCATCATATCAGATCTATTACTGGTATATGAATATAAGATGCTATATATTGTGGATGTATCGATGGGGAAGCTTTAAAAAATATTAAAAAACATAGGTATTTATTATTTGTGACATATTTTGAATTTAATTCATGTTTAAACCAAAAAAAACATTAACAGAAAAAATGACAACAGGACGACCTATGTAATGCATATTCGGAAGATCATTTGAAATTTAAAATTGCGCCGCTTACGTGCTGCAATTTCCAAAGTAATTTTAAAATATTTAGTTGAGCTTACTTTTTTCCCTAAATCATTGAGTATATCCTCACTGTATTATTCTACACACGACATGACTGACCGACATATTTTCTCTGAAAAGCTTCCATTTTCCAAATAAAAGGTCAGACACCCAAACAACAAGGTTTGCTTGTCTCATCATTAATATCACCCGTTTCATATATATTGCATGCTGCGGTTGTTGATAGTGAAAAATGAAAATAAGTAAACTTATCCCTTCTCCACGTATCATTATTATTTTTCTGTCTGGTAAATATCCGCTGGTCTTTTTTGGCTGCCAGCACGTTTCCTTCTGATGATGATGATTTTTTCTCTTCTCTTGGCGTTATAGACGAGGATGATCCTTGTCGCGTAAAAGAATATCACTTTACACTGCCCAGAAAAAAACGCAGCAGGAGAAGAGGCAATAAACTTAAACTAAAAAATTTCTTTCCGTGAAAATTCGTTTAAAGTGGCAAGTGTCGATTTCGCAAGGAAGGAAAAAATGTGCGACGTGTTGCAACTTTTTATCTGTGCACGAACAAAAGGGATAAATATCATACTGACAGCACCAGGCAGTATCCAACTTTAGACAGTTTTGGTGAAAAAAAGAGGAAAACAGATGATAAGAAGGATAACAACTTTAAGAAAAGAAAATATACACCCGGGTTATTTTCTATAGAGCATTGCATTGGTACAAAGCCCGTACAATTTTTTTACTCGGTACTGAAGAAAAATTTCATAATCGTTTTTTTTTTCTGTGAAAAAAAACTCGTTGCTTGAAAAATGGAGTGAGCAGAAGATCAATAGAATATAAATACATGCGTTATCCCGTCTACTTTTGAGAAAAACCAAAATAAAAAAAATCGTTACAAGTCCGTTCCGCTTAAATGCAGCTTTAGCTTCACAGAAAATAAAGTGGAACGAAGAGAAATATATATTTTTTGTGCTTTCTACGCACTTTTCTTTCTTTTGGTCTGTCTACAAGATTTTTCTGATGAATAAAGAGATGGATAGGTTTTTGAAGAAATTGGAGAAGAAGGAAAGAAAAAAAAATGAAGATTTTTCACTGCCAAACCGTTTCCGCCATTTACGACACTTATGAGACGGAACAGACAGACAGCAAGAAATTCATTTCCGTTGTGTTGACAGGAAGAAAAGAAAATTAAAATTTAATATGTTGTCAACAAATTCAAAATGAAAAAATATAATTACTGTTTATCCACTATCATTTTGAATAGTTTAACGCCATTAAGGATTTTATTCGAAGTTAAGGTTTTACCAATCAGCTGTAGATCGCATGCTAGTGTCGTCTATAATTGTTAATATAGTAGCCTTAATGGTTAAATATTTTACTCGACCTTCAAAACAATTTATTTAAGTAGCTCTTACCAAGTTCAAGATCACGACCCTAAGGTTTCCACCCTTTTTGTTTTAAAGCCGCATTGCATTTGACTGGCGTCAATTTGGCACAGCTGTTAACAGCCAAGCTTTACTTGCAATCTATGTAGCAGGTGCAGAACAGAGTGTGGTAAAGTATTATTACATTTTTGTACAGCAACCATATATATCCGTTCTACAATACTAATAATCTCCACTTGAGCAGGAAACATCATCATGAAACTAAAAGCACTGACAGAGTGAGTATTTCGATTTCCAAAACTTCTACTTTGAATTTTCTATCAAGTTTTATAGCCTCAACTTTTACTTGAATATACACTTCCGTTTTATTTTATTGGCTGCTTGAACCAGTGCATAAAAACGATGTGGGAGTTGGAGTAGTAGTGCATTTTCTTGAAAGCTTCCAGTATCCACCCACCCAATAATAATAACATTTGAACGTATCGCATTCAAAACCATTCTCCAGAGTCATGCATAAAGCGTGCATACTCCCACATAATTTATAGTGCATTATTAATCTTTACGACGGAAACAAAATTCGGTCCGGTTGGATATAAAAAGTGTATACCGAAATAACTGTAAATTCAAAAATTTTGTGTTCGGTTAACTTAAACGCCGTTCCAAAAATTAAAATTAATAGATAAGCTACTCTAGTAAAAATAAAGGTTTCACGGTTCGTAATTTGAGTATTCCAAAATAAAAAAAATACTATAATTTCTGAAATATTCAATACATTTATTTCTTGGCTCACGTTTTGCTTAAAGACAAACAAGCTTGTTAATTTATCATACTCTCTGAGAGCCTCATGACTTGATTCAATGCCAAAATCAGCCAATTATTCATCTCGACAGTATATCCTCAGAATGAAAAAATACTACAATTTCTGAAATATTCAATACATTTATTTCTTGGCTCACGTTTTGCTTAAAGACAAACAAGCTTGTTAATTTATCATACTCTCTGAGAGTCTCATGACTTGATTCAATGCCAAAATCAGCCAATTATTCATCTCGACAGTATATCCATGTACAAAAAATCATTCTCTCTTTAAAACCATTCGGTTTATCAGCATATTTAGGAAACTGCAACATAAATCAGTTTTTTTCTTGCTAATAAATTCTATCATCATCAGAACGATCATCATGATGATCATATGATCATTATTCAAATAAGCTGAGGTGGTTACGCTTGTGCATCCTTAATCTAGCGTAACTATCTTTCTTACTGCCTAGTTAAGCAGCAAGGCAAGCAAGTAGACAAAATAAGTGTTGAAATTTTGTATAAGGTGTTTAAAGATGACGATTTTTCAAGGTGACTCGACCAAATACGACGACGTTATACAAACAAGGGATTGACCATTTTTTGTTTCATTAAAAGTCCATCTCTGATTATTGCATACGAGTCCATTACCATCTGAAGCGACGACTTGAGAATTATTTGGAAGATGAAGAGTTTAAGAGTCGTGACTAGTTTTTGTAGAGAAATCAACAGCAAAATTCCCAGGTGAATCCAATTAGACATATGAACTTTGCCATTTTATTTTCTGAAAATGTCATTCAAGTCGAGTGAGTGAGAGCAGCAACGCATTTTCACATTTCCTATCTAAATATTTTTGCATGTGGCAGAGGCTCGAGAAGTGAATTAAAGCAAGCGGGAATATATACACACGCGCTGGATTTTTTTGCTTTTTCTACAAGGTAGATAAACAAACCAGAAAATATATTATATTCAAAACTTAAGTAAAGTAAAAGATGAATTATTAATGTGAGTTGGGTAAAGGTATGTAGCATCATCGTGTTTTCAACAAAAAGGTAGAGAATATTTATTTTGGTCTTAATGGAAAATATGAAGACGTAAATATTTGAAATGGAGCACGATCTAAAATTGGTAGAGTTACAAGTCGTTTAGAAAAATGTTGAGTATTTAAAGTTATACTTACCCATCAGATTGTTGAGGTCTTGGTGTTCAGTTTTAATGATGAAATGATTTAATGTTTTTTGGCACGAACCAACCGACAAAGATACTTAAAAAATTAGACAAGTGTCTTTCTCTCAACCCTGAATGAATTATGAACACGCCAACCAAGTAAATCATAAGAATATTGAAATTTGTCATGAATAATCATTAGTCATAATTTTTTGAAAAAATAATACTATCCTACCTTCAAGTTTCCCAACAATTTTTTTCAACAAAATCTTCCACGTGCGAAATTCAAACCTAGTGAAATCTTGAATATTAATATTTTTTGAAGAAGTTTTCAAAAAAATTTATTCAGAAACTTTTACGTCTTTTATGTATATTCAAGGCTGTTAAATTTTAAAGTGTATTTTCTTTCTGAATGGAATTGAGAGAGAAAAATCTTTCACAATCCAAAAAACCACCAGAGAGCAAACACAATTTAACAAGACTAGTGCATACATCTTGTTAAGAATTTGCGTGTGTGAATAAGTGCACAAAAGATAATTTTAAAATACAACAGAAACCAGGAGTAGCAGTAGAGCATAGTAGTTTTTTTTCGTTTTGCTCGTCATTTTCTTCAGAAAAGCAAGCATGGATAGTAGCAGCACCAGCGAAGGTTTTTAAATTAAGTTTAAAAAAAACTACTACGGTTCTCTACCCTCGTTTGTACATTAAGTTGATACGTTACGCATGTATTTTTTCTCTTTTTCTCTCGTTTATAATCAAAATGTGTATCCAATTCTAATTTTTTTGTACAAGAAAGAAATATCAGGGGCTTGCCACCGTGGGAGGTCAAGGGGGTACAATTTTATCCACAAACTTTTTGAATCCTGATCTGAAAATATAATAGTTTAAATAATTTTATGTTCCCCCTGGACATTTTGGTCAACGGGCCCTGCATACGTGTGTGCACNTTGTACATTAAGTTGATACGTTACGCATGTATTTTTTCTCTTTTTCTCTCGTTTATAATCAAAATGTGTATCCAATTCTAATTTTTTTGTACAAGAAAGAAATATCAGGGGCTTGCACACAGTGGGAGGTCAAGGGGGTACAATTTTTTATCCACAGATTTTTTTGAATCCTAATCTGAAAATATAATAGTTTAAATAATTTTGTGTACCCCCTGAACATTTTAGTTAACGGGCCCTGCATACGTGTGTGCACAGTTGAATAAAGTAAGAGGCTGCTTTCACAAGGCCACCACACATCTCATTGTAATTCCAGGACAGAAAATTCACTTCATTTTATATTTCAAAGCCTTTACATAATAATAATCATTCAGCAGTCATGCCTCTCTGCCTGTTTCTTCTTTTTTTTCTTCTATTCACTTTGTACTCCGCTGTGCGCTGCTTCTATTCTTCCGAGAGGAAAGAGCCTCCAGCGTAGAAATAAAAGTGGTAGTATCTCTTATACATACACCCTCCTTATAAAAATACGGTTTTGTAGAAAGAAGGCGCTAAATATTTTATATCAGTATTCATATGAAATATAGTAGTACCGTAATTCGTTAAATTATAGCTTCGCCCATTGTTAACACCAATTCCTCAAATTATCGAGGGACCTTAAATATGTTCATTACACAGGTGATTTAGTAAAGTTACTAATTTTTGAATAAGCTGTCATAATTAGAAAATTTACGGTTTTTAAAAATTTGTCTGATTTTGTTTAAACAATTGTTAAAATATATTTTTTAAACTTTTCTGACAACTTCACTCTCTACCTACCTACATCTTTAGTTCATTCAACTTATATCACTCATGTATTCGTCACTTCAATCATATTTGAATTTACTTTTTAGGTGATTCAAATGAATAATACAAAACAATCGCTCATTTCAGCGAAATCAAAATACTCCCACGTTAAAAATTAATATAAAATAATATTTGTCTTTTCTGTTACGGAACGAAACACCCACTCAGTTTAAATAAATAAACATAACATTTCCATACATATAACATGAACGCCCCCACATTTAAAGTACAGTGGAGAGAGAGATATATAAGACGCTTTATTTTTCTAAAAGGAATAATGACATTGTAATGTCAAAGTCATAACAAAGTCTACTCTTTAACTCTCTCTTATGTCTTTAAAAAGTGAAAGCGGTAAAAAAGAAAGCCTCTTTTCTTGCTGCTGCTGCCCCTGCAATTTTTTTGTTAGGTTAAGGCTAAAAAGGAAATACCCGGGTTGAATTTCTAATAACCTGGTTTTATTCCCTTCACCGTCGTTTCCTCTTTTCTGCGTGATACAAGGTCCACAACCGTAAAATTTCAAAATATAACCCAGTGTGTTGAGATTCTATTTAATAACCTGCAAGTTAAGATTTTTATGCTTTTTCTAATTTTAAATTATAAACGGCGTCAAAGATTGACAATTTACGGAATTTCTTTTTAAGTCTATTCTATACGCTTTTTTGACCAGCAGCCGTTATTACCAATTCATAAAAAACTTTCTTTGTTACTCTCGGACTTTCCATGTCCCGTTTTCTTTCCTTTATACTTTTGCCCCTATTTTCATCACTCACAAAAATGCCGAAAAAATAACACACATGACCTCTCAGCATGGACATGTTTAAAACAGGAAAAACGAGAATACTTGTTCCTCTGAAAAAAGTGATGTGAGAGGAGAACACAGAGAAAAAAGCAAAGTCTTTTTTCCATATCCTGAATTGTCACAAAGTGAATACATTATTATTGCTGATGCTGCTTTCGTCTTGAGAAAAGGGGGATTTTCGTCTGCTGCTATACCAAAAAATACTGCTCTGCTTTGTGAGACAAGTTGTGCAAATATTAAGCGAGAGCTTGAATGTGTGTGGAACCAACACACACGCTAGTTCTACTAAAGCTAACATGGTCACATTTATTGAATGCGGAGAAAGAGTTTGATGAAAAATAGCTTGACAAATGCGTTCAAAGGATCAATGTTCTTTTTTTAGCTTTTATTAGAAAATCCTGCCGAGTCTTTTTTGTTGAAAAGAAGAGCAGAGAAGAAAAAAACAGAAGAAAATTTTTACGGAACGGAATTTATTAAAGTGGCGAAAAAAATATATTTTTGTTGGATGAATTGAACGACGAAATATATATCTGCAGGAAAAATTGCATAAGGAGATAGTTTAGATTCAGTTATTATGTCGCGTTATTGTATAAGAATTAGTTGTTTAAAAGTTTTGCAACAGTTTTATTTTCTCAATTTAATAATTAAAGCTAACAGAGTTACGGGACATCACTTAAATAAATTTTTCAACACCGTTTAAAATTTACGAATCATCTTGTCCTCCTTAAAAAATATTGCGCATCAATTCCTCAATAGGTAATGTTGCCCTAAAATATTTAAAAACCAATAACATTTTTTTTCTGTCCCTTGTTTCTAAATATAGCTATTCCCAAAACTGGTAAAATAGCAGTTTACACTAATACCGGCAATTATTACAAGTTTTATGGCCAAGTGTTAACTTTATTGACGGAACAAAAATATTGGTTGTGTTTTTTGGGTTAACGCTTCATGTGGAAAAAGCGAGAAAGAGAGAAAGAGCAAGCGCCTTTGACTTGACATGACCACCAAAATAAAAAAAGCGAACAAGTCTGCCATTATTTTCCTCTGCTCTGCTGATGCTGTTGCTACTTTCTTTTTTCTGGAATAACGCTCAATGAATAAATAAATAGTGGTGTAAAAAACGTGAATGGGCGTTTTCTTGAAAAAGGGTTATTATTACGGCTATACACAGAGATCTCCTGTGTGAGCTGTTTGTACTGTACTGGAGTATGTAGAAGCTGTGGTGGTGCAAGGGTACAACGTCTTGAACTAGTTTTTATTAGACTTGTTATTTTACGACGAGTCAATAAAAATTGCAGTTGGTTTACAAGATGGAACATGGCACATTGCATGTTGCTTCTGCTGCAGCAGTAAAAACTTTTTTAAAGAGAGAAATGGACAGGAAGAAAGATGAACTTTTCTCAACTTTTTTATGGAGTCGACATTGAACAGGATGAAAATGCAGTAATAAAATTTTTTGACGGGTTGTATAATTACCAAAAAAATTCTGTTTATATTTTTAGCTTGACATTTACCTCGTGGAAACTTTGATGATGCTGGTGCTTTTATACTGTATAAAAAGATAAAACAGGATGAATTACAAACTTCATCAATTATTTCTTCCCTGGCTTCAAAGTAATTCATTAACATTTCAAAGAAAACTTGCTACAGGAAAATTTTCGAGTTTTCCAAGCTGGAATTTTAAAACTGAATTAATTTAAACGTCATTACTAAAAACACGGGTGTACTGTTTTTCAAAAAAATCGATTTTCGTAAAAATAAGTCCAAAAAAACTTTTTACTGTTGCAGCAGCACAGCTTGTTGTTGTATTGTTTATTATTACAACTAAATTTTTTTTTCTGTTATTTTTATATCTCCCTCTGGAGGGAATATTATGGACCCGTTTTTTATCTATATTTTTTTGTTCCTATCCATTTTCACATTCCATGTTCCGCTCCACATCATCTCTTTTGCATTATACTATACTGTACACATCAGAAAACATCCTTTTGTTCTTATTCTCTCATTTTGATCGCTCCTCTTCATTCCTTGTCGTTGATGATGTTTTTTTGATGGTGATGCAATGATGATGATGATACTATGGTAGCAAAAGAGAGAGTTTTTGTTGATGTTGTTATTTCAGTTGTTGTAGTTCCTATCTCTCTTTTTTGGAGAGGGTCAAATATTTATGTATTTCAAATGTGCTTTCCGTGTTAGAATCTCATTACACGTTTTACTACTACAACAGCTACTACTACAACATCCTATCTCTCTCTTTTCTCTCTCTAGACAAGCAGCAGCAGAGCAGATCATTGTCTGCCGACAGGCAACCAAGTGGCAAAAAAAAACAACAAGTAAAATAGGTTGCCAGGCAGAAGAGGGAAAAACCGAGAGAGGGAAATGAGAAATGAGGAGGAATGAATGATGGGAAGAGTTAGACAACGGAATGGTTAGTAGTATAATAAATATGTAGGGATATTTTTTGCCGTAATTTCTTAAATAATATACCAATTATATAATATCCACGAAAGTCACTGTAGAACCTATTGTAAGGATTCGACTAGTTTTATAAAGTGAAAATATTTAACGGCGTTGATGTTATTCAAATTTTTACGGAATTTTTACGGAATCATCATCGACCGGAAGAAGGAACGAGTGTAAAAGAGAGATAGATTGAGTGAGTGAGAAATTCCATGTTTTTTCGGGGCACTTACCATAAAGCTGTAGACCTACTTTTTTCTAGGCAACTATTATCTCAAGCTACTATTTTGAATGTTTTTGTTGTCGTATTTTTTTCTTTCTTGTTGTTTTGTTTCGTAACATAGTGTATTGTTGTTTGTTACTGGTAGGCACAATATATTTTTCACAGCTTAAAATATTTAACAATTTAACAATCAGCTTGTTCCATGTAAGTGACGACAGACAAGTTAAATAGTGTACAAGTTTGCTGTGAATATACGAAAATAGGAGGAACTAAAAAATTGAGAACGGAGTGTGACTTTAGCAAAAATGTATTAAGTCGTAGAAAAAAAAGAAACAATAGGATGGGAGTACAACCGGATGTTTTTTTGCTAAATAGTGAATTGTTGAACAAAAACTTGTATAACATGCAAATACAAGGGAAATACACTGACAGAAAGAAGACAAGAAGAGAGAAATATTATTCGTTTATTAGACAGATAGGAATGTATGGGTTTTAATATGCTTTTAGGTTACGGTTTTGGATGAACATTGTGTCTAAT
>JAHZMV010001530.1:0-27192 GCA_027743765.1 Coecobrya sp. COE2 | reverse complement strand
TTTCAATTGAGACAAACCACAATCACTTGAGAATCACGAGTTTTTCTTTATACCTTTTCTTTCCTTTTGATATTATATATTTGTTGGTTTGTTGATGTGTACAAAAGGAAAAAACGAGTTCGCGATGATCAGCAATGAACTGCATTGGTTGCGTGAGTGGTTAGGAAAATCTGTTTAAATATAGATCCCATCATAACGAGTTAAATTGGATTGAAAAAGGTTCATCATTCATTTTCCTACCTTATAGTATTCTCACACACCATTGCTGCGTTGCACTACGAGAGGGGAATGGAGTGTTGCATTATGTCTGCTATATCCGCCTTGACTGAAGTAGTCCTGTTTTCTTTCACCAACAACAAATAAGTAAATCTATTTTACTTTTTAGTATTTTGCCCCTTTGATATCCTCTTTTGCACATCATCCTAACATGCCAATTCACCAAACACATCAACTTGAATCATGCACCAACTTATATTAAGTTTATATCATTTGCCACACGAGAGAAGGCACATGTGTGTTGGTGTATTGCGTTTCCCAACAAAAAAGAAAGTGAATGAAAGGGGATCTCTGGCATTTCCTGTTTTTGTGCGTACAACCAAACCACTCACTCGTCATTCCTTTACAACAAAGCGTGCTGCTTCTGCTCCCCCAAAGAGTATAGGTATGTTCAGTCTACTTTAGATCCCCTAATCATGAAACCTACATTGAATTAAAGTGGTGTGTGTACTTATGTACATGGTGATGATGATCATGCTTGTTTGTTATGTGTTTCATCCAAATGAAAGTGAAAGCCGGGAAGGCAACGAAGAAGTAGAGGATTGTACCCATTCACTGGGTTGGCCAGTATGTAATGTGGTGCTGTTGGCTGCCAAAAAGGAAAATGAAAAGGATACGCATGGATGGGTAGATGAGCAAAGATCTTTTTTGTTACTTTTTAAGGTACAATCACGCACACACAAGTCTAGCTTTCTTGGCTAGATATTTGGTTGTTGGCCTCTCACAGAATTTTTTGCTGTGATTGAGTGGCAAGGTTTGATATATGTAGCATGAAAGGTTTTGGTATTTCCAGTCCTATTTTGTAAAAAATCGAGTGCCGTCACTGTTGTATTTATGCCTAGATAGTTAAGATAGTACTGCAGAGCGGAGTAAGCAGATTGACTGTGGGAACGAAAAAACACGAAGAAATCAAAGAGAATCAACGATTTTTACACATACACCAAACAACAACCAAAAGTATCCCGTGAGACATTGCAACGCTGGAAGAGCTTGTTTCCTTCTTCATGAAAAAGCGACGATAAAAGTTATTGATTGAAAGCGGAGAAAGAACATAGGGCGATGATGCCGATCGTGTTTTAACCACGTGGGAACAATTTCGGATTGCACCTGCATATCTCTGGAAAGTAAAGGGAAATGATGCCTGATTTTCAGCTTTCTCACTGAATCAAAGAAATGCAAGTTAAGTGAAGTTGGCAGTGCGTAAAGCTAAAAGATGGCTTCAAGTCGCTTATTATTATTATCTACTTGACATTGATCTCGTAAGTATACCAATACTAGCAAATGCAAAAACTATGTATTGTACTTCAATCATGAAAGTTTTCGTCCAAGCATGCAACCTAACGTGTCACAAACACAAATACAAATCCTTTAATGCCCGTGCACGATTTCCAAATTTGAAGTTTGCACGTCAAAAAATCAATTGAGGAAGGAAGAGCAGACGAAGGAGAATTGAATTATCAGTTTATCTTGTTTGTTTCTTCCATCATCATTATCATCTCAATTTAGTACATGTGCACAAGTATTACCTACACCAAATTGTATAGGTACATGCTATAATATGCGTTCTGTTGATGATAGATACCTACGTAAAACCCCAATTCAACATGGTCGTTTTTGTTGTTGTTTTTTAGACGACGAGCTAGCAACATAAAAAGCGAATTGCTTTTGTAGTTTTTCTCTTCTGAACTGGCTGGCTGACACTGACGTAACGTAACCTTTTCAAAGTTGTATACCGTGTTGTATACTGCTGTGTGGTGGTTTTCAATCGATGAATCCAATCCAGCTCTAAGCAGATCATTCCGATAGACTAACCGACTGACTGACGGCTCACTCTTTCTGTAGTAATCACTTCTTTTTTCCCATTGTCAGTCACACACATTCACCACATAAACTACAAATAACAAAAAGCTGTTGGCTGCTTTTACTGGTATAACTAAAACCATACCCAACGAACCAATCTAAACCACACAAATACAATAATAACATTATATAACACACTCACTCAATTCTGTTCTACTCCAGGAAAAAAAACCTTTAGATAATCACATCATCAAAGTCAGTACTGTTATTATGTAAATAGTGAACAAGGCACGAGGCAAAACGGGCCTACTCTGATATTAACCTTCTACAGTCTCCTTTTTACCTACTACACGCCTCTTTGCTATATTTGAGGAAATACATGTTTCACAATGCCCTTTTCATTTCCTTTTTCCAACGTTTAGTATAGATTGCAACATTTACTTGCCCACTCAAATAGCTTTGCAAATGCTTTCATCAAACGATAGTATATCAACAACAATAAGAAGAGCCTATCTTTCACCACATCACATATAAACATTTTAACTTAGGTATATTCATGCATTTTTTCATATAAATTGAGCAGCCACCGTGCATGTAAGTGAACAGTCAAAGTAAACCACAAAAGGCAATTCCCTTTGTGCTTCGACTCGAGTATCACAAACATTTCATCATCACCACTGTCATCATCATCATCGTCAACTTGCACAAAGTGTGTGTGTGTATTTGCGGTATAGCATGTATGAGTTTGAGAGCACGGCGGCATCCAACGAGACTACTGCTATATCTTGATGGATGCATGAACACGGATGTTGCAAAAGAATAAATGTAACATTCCTCTACTTTCTTTCCCAAGAGAAATGGAATGACAAGTGAGCTTCTATTAAAGTGAAAGGTTATTCATAATAATTTCGATGCAATGCAAAACTGCATTCCATTGTTTCTCATCATGTCCCAGGGATTCCAAATTCAATGTCAGAAACGATGTTCTAAAGGAGAATCCACAATTACTAGATATCCCGATTTTGGAACAGTTTAGTTCAGGCATTCAAGTTAAACCTGGCTTAATGTCATTCCATCAAAATTTGTTAGCAGAGTGTTATTCTGTACGCAATTAATGAGAGAGAAAATCCAACATGGCAAAATGATTACAGATTCAAAATAATATTTTGTTGAAATGTCAACACGCACTTCGTACTCAACATTTCAAAATAATAGTTTATTCATAACTGATATCGTATTACTTACGCGGTAAATAGACAAGAAGATGGAGTTGATGGTGACAACAGGATCTAATGATGATTTTACCAAAAGTGTGAGCGTTCCATGTCGATAAAACGTAAAATACAAGATGACATGATATTCAATTCTAAAGGCAAAGTGAGGATCAAAAGTTATTTTACCAAATATGATACAGTCGGAGAGAAGACAGAAAGATTTTTATTGATATTATTACCATCTTCACCTCACATGTCTCACATTCTAAATACATACATCAGCTCACCCTAAAGGCTATATAGAGTCAGTAATGTTTTCTTCTTCCAGTGTAATGCATTTAGCGATTTTATTATCAGTAAAAAAGAAGTAATACAAATTCACACGAAGAATCGCCAAAGAAGTTTACAGCAAAATTACAGGAAAGAGAACGAAATGGACGGATCAGTGTGCTCATCATAAAAAATTGATGTAATAGTATGATCTCTTGCTCACTCGCCGTTCGCCTGTTATAATGCAGAGGATCATAGATTCCTCTGTCATTCTGCAAAAAGGAGTGCAGTGGTGGGGTTATATTATATTATTATACAATCATGTAATACCATCATTTTAACCAATCCTCAAAATCCACACTCCATGAACCACATATATGTATGTATGTATATCCATGCATACATATGTTTTAAAAACGGGTTTTTCTCAGCAAAATAAAGTGTGTGTTTATTTGAGAACATTGACTAGTCGTCTTGCCGCAGTGCACCTCACGCACGTACTCACGTTACATTACTATATAAAAATCCATATGAAAAGACGATAACGCATACCACTGCTTTCACTTCGGCCATAGCGATGTGCGTACATTGTACGTATTTGTCAAACCGTTACAATGTAATATGGAATACTATTATGTTGCTAGCATATTAGAGGTATGTAGTTGGGCTTGTGATGTATGTATCTGAGCTTTATGCATCTTTCACATAAATATAAACATACAAACAAAGTTTTGTGACATAGGATTTTTATTATAACACGTTTTACTTCCGCCAAATTTTCTTGTTCGGGAAATTCTTTTGAGAAGATTTTCTTTACTTTTGTGAAATTGCATAATCCAATGTCGTCTTGTGAATTGTGCTGTACATAAATTTATACACAGACAGTATTTGTAAGCTACATGTATATGTATATTGTGTTGCATAAATAAGTCTGATTATATATGGGTGGGCGGTATAACTATCTCCCAGTTTAATGGCCTGATTGGGCTGTGGGCTTTAATTTAAGTCTCATAAAAATCTACCTAACATTTTCTCTCCATGTTCAAAAAATCGTTACAATTCAGAGAAAAGCCAACAATTTTAGTCACATTTTCTTTCATGAGCTAAAGCTGAAAGTTGATGCGACAGTATGGTAACTCGAATCGCTTTCATACCAACATTATTTCTGAACTCCTCTGCTTATAATAATGTATTCTGTTTCGCGTCCAACAATGAACGTGAGGAATACGAATATTTTTATTGTGTGGTAACAGTCATCAATGTCTTTGCGTGTGGTAAAAATAACGTGAACCATCCCATCAACAGTACCGACAGTCATCGGTCTCTAGACCGAGCTTATATTATTGGATAACATTCCTTTCGCTTGTAAATGCATGTCTCTTACTTGGGGTGTTCCAAAGTCACACCACACAGCAATAGAGAACATCAGCATGTAATCGCTTGCCTTCAATATTGTGCTCCCTGTATTGCTTCACTAATGTGGTCATCAGAATTCAGACGAGGTGTTCATAGCCCATTGGCATCCCATTAAGATGTACTGCATTGGACATTAACGCCAGAGAGGACAGTTCTTATTATACTTGTATTGCTTATGCCTACACGACGATGCGATGTAACACTAGCACCGATGATAATGACGATGATGACACTTACTGGGTTGCGACACTGGAGAGTGGTGGGAAGTGTGAAGGTACTCCTGTTATTCACTCAACAAGACAAAAATAGCATTTGCTACAACAACAATATAGTTTGAATGACAAAGCAATATTCGATGATAATGGTATGCAGCATTATAAGATGACCTGGTTCTTCATCTACTTTATTTTTCTCCTGCTGAATTAATATACTTGGCTGGGAACATACATGAATTTCTTGTATTACTACAATAAGTATTTTAAGTGATGTAATAAACGCTCCCTTCCCTTCTCTCACACGTAATCCTTTATACCTCCAAAAAACTCAGATTAAAGAAAGTGAACGAAGCGCTAGAACACCATGTTATTATAATGGGATCATGTGTAGAGTGTAACAATATGTGATACGATTTGACACACAGTACACATTATTACATTGCCTACGTCTGGATATGAGAAAAGGGTTAAAGCAATTCATGACACCACCAAACATCTCTTCTCAAAACATCAGGTCTTGTTCTGATGCTACAATGCTCAACATTAAAAAACATGTCAGCTCATTCACTCGTGACTCCGAATCTACCATCTACTGTGGAGAACGACAGGCAACCAGAATGTAGCAAACTATACGTTACAAGTATTGTTATTATCCTAGCACGTTTTTATTATGCGGCTATACATAGTAAAATAGCATTAAGTAAATTATGTTTGGAAAAACATCTACAGAATATCAGACCACTTTTTTCCTGTATGGTACACATTTGGTCAAACGTAACCAAAAAATGTGATTGCTCCAAGCTGAAAAATTCCATCGTCTTCTTTCCTTTTCCTGCTCAACACACCACTTCTTGCTTGAGTACACTTTTCGGCTTGATTTCTAAATAACTTTCCCAAAATACAGAGAGCGAGTGATTATGTACATAAGGCAATAATATGGCATAATACGGAAAGCTGAAAAAGGTTTCTGAAATATTTGCAATCGGAAAGGGTATGGACTATAAGCATCACTGTATATCCGGCAGAAGGGAAGATAGATGCAGACAAATAATTTTTACACGGAAAGGATCATACAAGAATGGGTTGTGTATATAAGGTGTCATAGAGTGGGTAAAAGTTAGAAGGGACCCTTTCCAGAGAGTCAAGAGGTTATGCAGCAAACAGTAAACAACGCAATGAAGGTAGCACTCAAGATATCCCCAGCCGATATTCAAAAATGCTTTTAGTATGACGTTGGATGAATGTAGTTTCTCTCTGTGCCTATTTAAGAAGATACCCATTTTCCCCGAATTGCAAATCTTTATGCATGTATGGGTAACAGACAAACTCACAAACGTAGATATTTTCAATCCATTTTGAATTTACCGTGGGAGAAGTTTGCTGGGATGGAATAGGGAGTGAGGATGGGTTAGAGCCCTTTTTCAGGAAACTCACACGTACACTTTTATTCAGTTCACTTTCACTCTGACTCTGATGATCGTCTTTCCTGCAGTGGCAGAAGTACTACATTATATGAATATATATGTGAATGTTGTAAAGTATGAGCAAACATGAATGAATAAAAGAGTGAAGAAACGTGCCAAAGTTAAGCCACACGCTTAGCCTATATTTCATGCACTCTTGGATGTTTCCCTTGACTGGTGTTGTTGTTCGTAGGACACGTACCAGTGAGGCACAAAAATACAGGAAGAAAAGAGATCAAATCTCACTCGTCATAAAATGTAAAATATTACTGTATATAGATTCCAAACCAATACTATTAAGGGTACACACTAGTGCCAGAAAAAAAGAACCTTCTACCCTTCTACAGCCCATTGAACTTTCTCTCGTCGTCGGCGAGAGAAATGCTCTCTGGAGGATTCACTCGTTCGCTCCGGTTTTGTATGGGTACCTTTCTCTATAGCTGTGAGCTTCTGGCTTCACTTTTCCCATATCAATATGCAATGATAGGATGTTGGTGATGATACAAAGTTATAGTATAGCACTCTAAAAAAATACACACCCCGTTTTGCGTATTCGATGCAGATTTGTAGAAAATTTATGATCCGCCAGTGTTTTGAATTGGAAAGTGGTATAATGTAAAAAGTTTCAATTTATTCGGCAATTTTTAAAAAAGAATGTGAATACGCTGCTTCCAAAAGAAATTCGTCGACGATCATGCCAGTGCTGTTTTTACATTCACTATAGATATACATCCCACATTATACCGGAGAATTTTTTTATGATTATCGTTGGCTGGCAGTTTACTTGTATACACATGTGTTGATACTTTCACACAAAATCCAATCTTTTCTCGTTAGTTCTTATGTATGGATTTTCATCTAGATTGGAAAAATGTATAATGTTTACAGGTATTCACATAATTCTCTCCTTACAGAGTTAGCAGACAACATTAAACAACAGAGAAACACAAGAGAATTCATTACAACTGTTTTATTCCTTAAAAGGTAACATGATGTTTAGAGATACAGAGACAGATGCATGTTTGTAGGGATCGGGATGGGCTTGTAGGCTACACTTTTCTATATATATAATCCTATTTTTGATACTCGGGAACTTTGCTACAATCGATACAAACAGCAATGACCAATCTGAGTCACATTTATGATATTCCAGTTCAAATTACATATTTTCCTCTTATCATTGTCATATTTCATTCAGAGTCCACGAATTACCCTGCTGTGCTGGATTCAATCTATCTTTCTGTGTTTAAGAACGAAAACAATTTTAGAATGATGATGATTCTTGAGAAGTGTCTACATTTTTGTTTTTCTTAGATACACTTTTTTTAATTTTCAACAAGGCACTCTGTGTATGCACTCTTCAAGTACATGATGCGATACGAGTATTAGCAACATGACAGATTTCTGGGAGGATCTTTTCAGTCAGTCATTCGGTCAGTTTTATTGAGTTAACAATGAAGACCCACCAAGAAGTTGTTGTGTCTCTTGTCACAAACGAAAAGAGGAGATAAATGCATAAAAGTCCATGTTACACTGGATTGCGTTGATAATAAAAGCCTGCTTGCATATGAGCCTTAATAAATTGGTGACTTTGACTGAGACAGAATAAATGTATTTATTTCCTTCATTTTTGAACTTTTGATGGCAAGTGAAAACATATTATTACTATACACTAGGTTAATTTTATATGCATTTATTCCATTTATCCTGATTTCCCTTCTTTTTCATGGTATTCGCAATATATCTACCCTGGAATTTATGGTACGGTAGGTACAAATCTTTTATTTGTTTTCCTTCGCGTTACTTAAAACAAACAAAAAAGAAACCGTCATATAAACAATTTCACATCTGCAAGACGACACGTATGCGAGAACAACCTACTTGCCTAAAAAACTACACTGTAGCATTTACTTTTCTACCATTTGGTTTGATGTAGCCATAAAATTAGCTTCTGTAGGCATTCATCCTTCATTCCATCCATTATGAATACATCAAGGTATTAGATTCAAGGGTTTTCGGAAGCCTATTCCAAATCTAACGACCCATGAAATGAGTAATGACGAAGAAACGCTTGAAGAAGAAAAGGAGGGTGACGAAGCAGTCAGCAGAAAAAAAACTATCATCACATCACATTTACCACCGGAACGCAAGAAGAGAAGGAAAATAACCAGTACAGATTTGCTTTTCGCCTTTTCTGTTGTCATACAGGCAGTGGTGGTGGTGGTGGCAGCTTTTTCATCGGCATTCTCTTTTCACACATTTTGTTCTTATCGGTAGATTCACTGAGATAAATTACAATGCGGATATTAGGTATATGTATGTACATTATTCTCACTCGTACATGTTGGATCGCTAAAATAATAATAGTACACGACATGCACTATCTGCACAAGTGTAAGCAGCATGTCTCTTCTATATTTTTTCTGTTTTCTAAGAGTACCACCAGAAGTTGTTTTTTTATAAAAACACAGTATAAAGAGTGTTGCCGTTCTCTTGTTCCTTCCACCTTCTCTCTCATCCATCCGCATTGAGAAAATGAATGAATGAGTGTGAACACAACACAAAAATGTAAACTTTCCAGTGACATCGATCTTGCCATTTATTTTACTGCTTTCATTCTACTGCTGCTCCTTCCTTACACAGCTCACTGTTATGTAGCGAAGGTGAGATGACTGATAAAGAAGAAAAAAACTTTTATTATCGAAGTCATGTATCTCTTATTTTGTTGCTTCGTTTACAGTCAGTCTTTAAAAGGAAAGTCATTCCTTGTGTGTTTGCGTGTGTGTGTATCACCACCGTCAATTAAGGAAATGGGTGACACATCCCATATCTGTCTCAAAAAGAAAATGGGAGTGAAACATAATATGAAATATCATTTCATTATAAGACTTCGTCTCATCATCATAATATATTTTTCAATGAGTATTTTGTATAAAAGAGAATACGGGAGTATTTCAACGGGGGAGTATAAAAGTACAATGTCGCGTACTGTGTTGTTTTGGTCTATAAATTGGCTCATCTTATATTTTAACTTTTATGTTGATATGTGCACGACGGAGTGAGATGATGATAATATGATATGATATCACATTCTCGTATCTATTACGGCAAACAACACAGCACACTTGTCTCACCACCATACTTGGATCTTGTGGAAACATGGAAGGAAAATGATACGAAGAAATAAAAAATACTCCACAACGAATGCATCGATATGGTTGATTCTGTCACATGTTTTGTCACCTATTCACTATAAATATAAGAAATCGACCGACTGACTATACGAAACTCACTGCAGTAGTTTTTCCTCGTATTTTCTGAGTGAGAGAACTAAATATGATGCCTACTGCGCATGTAAAGTACTAAAATATATGCATAGGAAATAACGGATAAATTGACAACACAGCAAATAAAATAATATAATACTCATTCGTACAAAATACATTTTTGGTATGCATTTCAAAACTTTTGATGTCTGGAAAGAGAAGGATGAATGTGCTTGCAAAGTAATAAGTTTAAAAAGGTCTGGTGAACCATAAATTCAACGCATACTCTTTTTCGCTAGTTAATAATGTGCTTTTGCAGTGCCACTTTGGATAAAACTTGTTGATGAATGTGTTCGGTATGTGGAACCAGTACATCAACTTTTGAAGCCGTCGACCAAACAGAGATAACGGCAAAACTGGCAGGCGGGACGGCGCTACCATATCGTCGCTTGAATTAATATAATTCTGTTTTTGTTCCGGAAAGGACAATAAATTGATTTCTACATCCGATTAGCACACTCTAACAAAAGGAATAAAAAATGTATGCACATGCATAACTTATATACTCATCAGACACTGGCCAAAATACTAGATCAGTCTAGTCTGCAGGTTGATGTATAAAATGGAGTCTGAAATACAGCCAAATTGGAAATCTAGTTTTCACTAATGCAATAGCAATACCGCTGGTAGGCATTTATATTTTGAATACATGACCATAAATACTTCAATACCTTTGTCTAATAATTGAAATATTAGCTCCATTCGGCCTGGCAGCAGTTTTTAGTTGGTGATTATTGCTACAGTACTAGTACTGAATTTTGAGTGGTATCAAAATATCGTTGAAGAAAACAACGGCAATGCATACATTATTTTTATATACAGGGTCCATCGATCTACAGCAACAAAATATGATAGAGAACTTAGGAAATATTCACTCGAATGCTCTGCCTGAGAACCGGAAAAAGAAGATACGAGTATACGCTGTGCAGTGTGCGGTACCGTACACATCTCCAACAATTTGAATAAAAGTCGGCATATTGAAAAAATATTGGAAGGAGCACAGCATAAATCAACATGCGGAATATTTGGTTTCAATGTTATGAATGCTCTCAAGGGACAATTCCCTGTTTACCATTTTCTCGTTCAATTAAGTCATCTCCATTTTTACACCAGACAACAATCTACAAAGTATAGTGCACAAGCAACGGCACCACAGTTAGGTTTCTTCAGAAAAAAAGCTCTTTTTGAATGAAAACATCATTGCACATAGAAAATACAAATAAGGGATGTTCGTTATAGTAAAACACTTATCTCTTATATACCTACATATTTAGACATGCAAGTTTAAAAAGCGACGAGAAACACCGCACCATGGAACCACTTCACTCACAATCGCTGTCTTTAGGAAAAGAGAATGGGAGAGACTCTCTCAACGCAAGTAAGTGAAAGTTTAATATATGGAACCGAAGAGGAAGACCCAACCGCGACGCAGAGAAGAATGATAAATGCGTCAACGAATCTATACTGATATGCATACTACTGTATAAAAGGGGAATTTGAAGATAGCATTAGTTGGAGAAAAAGGAAGGCACACACACCACGTTACAAACAGCAGACAGTTGGTTACTATTTACATCACAAGAAAGAAAATTATTATTATTATTATGGAGATGGATAGATTGCTTCGGGAAGATCTTCCTGGTGTAATCCGCTTCTTCCCTTTCTGTTGAATTTCTTTTGCATGTGACGGCAACGACGCTCACCACACTGATGACAAAATCAGTTGCGTTTCATTCAGGAAAAAAACTCTTGTTCATCTGAAACGTTCCATTTTTCTGTGTATTTTTATGAGGACCTATACAACGGCAGAAATGCATAATAATAATGATGATAATGCTGCACATATTTTTATATTATGGCTGGTTTTCTCTCACATATTTCATTCACCCGAGTGTACGTTTTTAACGCAAAAAGTGAGAAACGCAACTGCAGTACAAACAAATTTATGAGTGCGAAAGTCATCTTCATAATATTTATATGCACACATTTGTACAGAAACTTTAACTGCGTCATAAATATTAAGTCCCTACACTGCATATGATATTCATTCATTTTTGGGTGGCTATCACTGCCATTTCACTTTTACACACGGTCGTTCAAGACCTGTTTGTTGTCTAATAAATACATATAATACATGTACATATTTTAACAGTGTGTATATAAATAAAATATAAATATGTGAACACGCGAGAAAGAATTTTCCCAAAAAATCCGGTCCTGGCTCGTTATCTCATCACATCATCATCGTCATCCTACAAACATTCTCTACAAACTTGATGATTCAGAGTAATGCAATGCCAACTTCTCTTTCCAAAACTGCTCCGTACTTGCTTGTGAACTTGTAAAGACGACCGTGATGGTATAAAATGGTGTGTGTGTTTTATATGGCTTCCGTTTTACAGTGTGTGCACTTGACTCATAATCATTAAACGCAAGAAGTAAACTTCGTGATGACGGTGACAACATGTTTTTCTTTTGTATGTAACACTACAAACTATAAATGTGTGAGAAGCTAAGAGAAAGTGTTATGCACACATGCAAGTAAGGGTACGTAAGTAAGATATTTATTTAAGAAAAAGTATCGTGCTAACTTCATTTATATTAAAATATGTATATTCCATCCAACTACCATGAAGGTTTACATTACATTCTCTCTATTACCCAGTCTCACGAATATTTTTATAACATAATATTCTACGGTACGTACCGTATGGGTATACAATGAACTATATTAGCTTAAGCATATATATGTGTACGTGCCAGCTCATAACTGTCGTGAATATCATTTAATGCATTTCCTCAACATTTCTTTTATACCCTCACGTCTCAAAACATTCCCGTCATTTCCCTTTAATTTTCTTCTTACTAACTTAAACAGATTGCAGGCAACGCGCACATTTTTTTCTTTTCGTCTTTAAAAATCAACCCCGTTTACTGCCTGAGAATAAAAAGTTGAGAAGCACACGATGATATGATGATTATTATGATGACGATCATGACTCTCATGATGACTGCACTTGCATAATATACAGCTCATCTGCTACTGTGCTACTTGAGAGCAGTTGTTCAATATGTAGAAATAAAAAGTCAACATTTTTTGTTGCCATTTTTTATGCTGGATAAACTGTGCATCAATCAAAGAAGGCAACTTGAGACTCGTCGGAGAGAGAAGTAGAGTTGAAATTTGAAACAAAATGCACACACATTCTTAAACGGTTTATCAGACGCAAGAAAATGGATATATTTCAAGAATGTTTAGCTTGATCTTGTACGCACATTTTTTACAAGATGTCATAAAACCTGCATCTACTAAAAGCTATATAAAATAGTGGGGCACCATATGTGATTGCGATACTATTACTTTCCAATTATACAAGAATGCTTTTACATACATTTCCTTTTTTTTCTTTTCAACCTGTGCACGTATAACATCCGCTGCAAAAAAACGCCATGAATCACCAAAATATTGTGTTTTCATCTTCATTTTAAAAGTTGTGAAATCGTAAAATTGCATGACTACATGCTCATATATTCCAACATAAACATTAGACCAAAACAGATTGGAGATATTTTACCAAACTACATACCTACACAAAAAGCCTTACATACATTCATATATCCATCCAAAAACCTGTACAGATCACATACACGATACCGTCTCCATTTTGATAAATTCTGGAGATTCCGCATGAATGAGCGGTGGTGTTAGATTTGCTAGCAAAAGCGACCGTAACTTAAGTAAAAAACGGAAATGCATCGTCATCACCATCCATCTCAAGACAGAAATCACGCACAAACCTCACGCACATTTTCATTTTTTCACTCTTTTTTATATCAAGTACACACGGGACGTGGTGAATTTGAAAAGAAAAAGTAAAATGTTGGTGGTGTACCAGAGTACAGTAGAAGTAAGTAGCAGTTGTAATGCAAACAGCAACACCAGAAGTAGAAACGTTTGACACTGACATAAAAGTCGAAACGATCTTTTTTATAAAGCTTCCATCTGTTTATTCATTTCACCATCATCTCTAAGAAAACTCTGTGTGATCCAAGCAAAATAACATTTTTTTCTTCTCTTTGAAGAAAGGAGGAAAAAGAAAACAGAGGATTTTCTCAACAGAGAAGAATAAAGAAATAGAGAGAGAAATGAGCATTATGGTGAGATAGAATGAGTCCTATCATCCTGATCATCAGCATCAACTATGATAGTAGTAGTAGTATCATCATGATCATCAAAGTCACGATCACTTTTTTCATTCTTCTCAACAAGCTTATTTTTCGTCAAGTTAGAACAACATATAGCACCTTAAAATATACTCTTCCCGGTATACAATGCGCCCTTGTATTATGGCAAGTCGTCTTACGTCATATCCCTTAACTGAAAGCCTATGGTGTTGTTCAAGACGGTAGATTAGCTTTTGTATGTACCAAGCAAGAGTCGAAGAAGCTTCTTGCATTATTTGCATAATTCATGCGGATTTCTGGAATTCCGGAAGCTCTTGTGGGCTGTTTGCCAAAACAACGTCCTGTCATTTCCTCTTATGCTTATGTATATGACTATATAGGCATGTGCAATAAGCTACTGCAACATCAAATACCTAATAAAAGCAAAGCGCACTCCAAGAAAAAAAGTTAGTTAACTTTGTATAATAAGAGAATAGGGTATTTCTTTTTACTGTTTGTGATCTCATCTGGTCTTTTTCCCTGCTTCTTTGACTTTGACTGAAACTGCACGTAATGTTGGACTGAATGAAAATGAAACTCGATAATACTTCCCTTTTGCGGTAATTTCCATGACCTGTGTTGGTGTATCATCTACTGTTGCCACAAATATATTATGCAATGTAATGTCGTTCTATTGGCTTTGTTGTCAACAGTCTTTTCAAAATTGAGGGGTTCAAAGTTACAAGGTTCACATTAGCTGCACCAGGCACAGTTTTTAGTACTCAATCGCAGTTTATGCAAACAACATAATATACCTGCAAAATATTTTCTAAGGTATTTGACGACGAAATTTTCACCCACTGTTACCGCAATATTTGTCAAACAACCAGCGGTAAACCAGATTATTATTATTATTTAATTGCTTAATAATTGGTTTTGTTATCGCTTTTAGAAAATAGATTTTCACTTTGATAAGTCGTTAGACCAAGGTTTTTAACTAGGGATGTGTACTTATCACTATTACCTTGCTGATGACGTAAGCTTACACCGAAAACGCCGATATTGTGGTTCAAATAAAAACTACATGCAATCTATTTCTATCATCATGCATCATTATAATCCACATATAATGTAGAATCAACTTTTAACATTCAATGCAGAGCCAAACTTACGGATAATATAATATGGAAAGCGATCTTGCTTCTCTTCGGCTGGGCTACCCATTTCACATTCTCGAACATATCTAAAGTCGACTTTATAGACTTCCGCCTATGCCTCTGCTCAGCTCCTTCGTAGATGAGTTCATTTGTTTTGCTATTGTTATTACTATTAGTTTTATTGCCACCTTTATTTTTACGATCATTCCTTCAACAAGAGCTTATTAGTGCCGCCACACTGCGTAGATGTATATGTGGATACACGAGCTTACATTTATGAAACCTCTATTTTCAGCAGGATAAAAAATTTCTTTCTAAATAGGTTCGCAGCAACATAAAGTGGATAAGGAGATATTCAGGTTTAGAATTTGGAGTAGAGCTTGCATAACACCTTTATTCATGTGAATAAACTTTTTCGTGTTTTGCTTCCAGCCTTCCAGGCATGTTTAGCAGCCGAGATATACGAGAAATATTTTTCTAGTAAAAGCTAAAAGTAAAATTTGTTCCTCAAATAGCAAGTGGAATGTCAGAGATTAACAATCCATCTCAATTGTTTAAGAGACATGAGTTATGCGCACATACCATTTTATACAATTCAAGGTGGAAGGGTTTCATCTCGCTTTTGAATTAATGAAATAGATTNTCCATCTCAATTGTTTAAGAGACATGAGTTATGCGCACATACCATTTTATACAATTCAAGGTGGAAGGGTTTCATCTCGCTTTTGAATTAATGAAATAGATTCTGTGAAAGCAGCTGATGCGAGAATCAGGAATATAAAGAGAGAAGGAGAGAGCACTTCATTTTTCATGCGATTCACAATAGCGATTTAAAAATACATTAGTTTTAGCACAAAAGCCTAACACAAAGCAAAGTAGGAGTGGCAGCTGTCGAGCGTTCGGTTCTACTGTACAAAACTACTTAATTCTTAATGAACTCATAGCATGATGATACCAGATGAGAATCCTGTTATCTTATAAAAATATTACTATAACAAGTATAGGTAGATATAGAATATTCTGTATGTATATGTAGATCAGTTAATTCTATGCTTTTACGTCTAATAATGTGGATGATTAAGGTTGTTGTATGGGTAGGTTAATAATGAGGATGCAATCAAGAAAAAGGGAAAGCAAATGATGAAAGTCCATTCACGAGATGCGTGTTTCCCTTCTGGAAATCAAGCGGGAAAATGCAGTAATCAATTTTGTTAAAAACTTCATCACATCGTACATTGTGGCAGGTGGAGGCATCATAAAAGAACTTAATGGAAAACTAAACTAAGCACTAGACAATTTTTTGAACAACAACCATATTTATTTTATTTTTCCTATTCCCATCTTTATATCGCGTGACATGGATGGATATAAGCATTCTCTGTAAACGAAAATATTTACAATTTTGTAGAGCAAGAATACTTTGGCCAAGGAAATGAATACATGCACTATAAACTTCTGTGATGATGACGATCATGAGCAGGCTGCATCTTTGTGATTTTATCAATTTTTTGAGATTGCAGCAACTTCCCCTTGCATCTTTCATTGCTAATCTTCAAAAAGCAAAAACCTTATATCCGCTCCAAACAACGATCATAAAGTTACTGTTGCTGCAGCTTCATGATGATTTTGAAGATTGTAAAAGATTCAATATTGTGCGTGCATTCTTGAAGAGCAGTGCATAGTCATTTATGGCTAATCTAAACCTTCAGCAATCTAAACTGAACCACTTTAGTGCACTATATGCGTAGTAGTGCAATTTACTTAATATAACGTTTTTCCAGCATCCGCATGATCATCACATGCACAACTTTTTTATGAGCTCTTCATCCTGTTTCGCTTTTATCCACTTCCACTCCAAACACAGACACGTGTCTTCAGCTGCTTCGTAGGATTTTTGATAAGTGTAGCAGCGGCAGTGCTTGCTTACAAATCTTAATATTACCCAACAACAGACAGTGGCATAACAAGAGGGAAAGTAGTAAGCAGACTAAAAGCAAGTGGCAGAGATTGCCTGTGCTTTTTTATTTTCTTCCACCGTCTGCATAATATGAAGTTCATCATCAAGTTTCCCCCTTCTCTTTCCATCCCAAGTTTCATCTCTGGCTTTGCTTGGCTTGACTATATTAGTAGCTACGTACGATTGACATAAGACAAGCAAGCAGTAGGGGCAGTTAAGTGAGTGGGGAATGTGGAGAAAAGTCTCATACAAGGAAAAACAAATAAGAAAAATATAATGCAAATACTCAACGAGGAGCATTTGCCGTATGTAGTTTGTTCCCTTCTGTTTATGTATACAGCTTAAGGCGCTTCAAATGAACAAACAGAAAGACAAAATGTTCTCGTGTTCTTTTTTCTTGCCTTCATTTTGCGTCATAGTAGACACAGAACGTATAACGGGAAAAAAAGCGATGTAATAACAGCAAAACTTTGTGTGTTTATCTGTACTCAGAAGCAGGGAAAGGTTTGTAATGGAAAATAAAAAATGCAGTGAAAAAAGTAAGCAATATGCTTGTTGTTGCGTGTGGATCATCATCCTCATCACATCACCGTTCTCTCAGGTTTGACGGGTTGGATGGATGGATGCGTTCATTCATATATACATGCATCATGTACGCATATATATTCATGCAAGGAAGCAGTGAATAAGTAAGAAACAAGTGAAAGTGAAGAAAGTAGCAGAAAACAACAACCTTTTTCTACACATAGTTTTAAGTGGTGTTATATTCGACAATTTCCACTATCTATTTGTTTCTTGTTCTCCTTGTTGCTTTTCCAATCCTCTACTTTTTTTGCTTTCTTTTCTGCTGAGTGCGCATTCAAAACAGCCTTCAAGGTTTTTTGTTTTGTTTGCTTTCTGTCTCTTTTCTTTTCTTACTATTTTGATGTTTGGTTAGTGTTCCTTCCCTTTTTGCTACATTTTCATACGATATGATGCTGTAATAAAAACGGATTCAGAGATCCCTTTATTGGGATGTAAGGGAGATAGAAACCACATGAAATGAAAGTAAAAAAGAAAGTTGGTACCATCGGGTGGGTGTTTCTTCAGTTGTCCTGCTCCGCTGTTTCTCTTCTTTGGGTATTGAAATGTATCTAGTAAATAGGCATATCATATTACAGATCGGGACCTAAAGGAATACTCAAGACATGAATGTGTGTAGGAGGAGGATGCCAAAAGCAGAAAGAGGGCTCTTGGCGCTTCTGTACACAAACAAATAATAGCAAATTCCATTATAACAACTCCGCCAGAAACTTGAGGAAACTAAATAGCTCCAGTGGCATCAACAAGAAAAGTATCAAAAAGAGCACAACTATAAAAAGTGAACAAACCAGAAGAAACAGCAGAGTAGAACAACTTGCACTCGCCGGATTTTATTATTTCACCAGGGAGAAAAATGAAACCGGATGATGGTTGTTTTGTTACTCTGTTTTAGTCTCGTTGGTGGTATAGAATGGTATGATGGTGGGCTAACTCAACTCATCTAATATTAATCGCCTTCACCACAAAAACGTGGCAAAGAAAACGACCGCGAAGCGAACGAAACATTTATAAACGTATGGATTGCAAATGCACATGTGTAGTAAAAATGCAAAACTGACAATGAGAACGGGCGCATGCTTTGTGGCGAATTTCAGTGAAGGCTACAGTGAAACTCAAATTTGTATGGCGTTACCCCAAATAAAGCTTCTATGTATCAAAATTTGATACATGTTTTACATGCATGTAAATTGTTGCGAGGAATCCTCATTGAGGATACATACATAGCGTTAGTACATTGTTCTTAATAATATTGATGTTAACCCATATGCCTTTGTCTATGTAAGCTTCATATGTGTATTTTATTGAGAGCATTATATATGCTGGTGGTTCGTGGTTTTTGTTACTCGTTACCAGAATGGAAGAGTGGAGTTGAATTGGAGAACTCAAAAATAAAACTAAGAAAATAAGCTTGTTTTCCACCACAAATCCACTATCTTCTGCTACTGCGCCTCTGGCAAATTAAATAGTGCGTAGTTTATGTCATTGCTATTATTCTTTCTGTTCATTCTTGCCTTAGATTTCGTACATCCCTTGCAGACATACTACCATCTTTTCGTTATGTCTACTCCCCTCCAACAATACACTTTACTATTTGATAAAAAATGGAATAATGAAAATGAAATGAAATTCAAAATCAGCCTGGTTCTGTCTAGTCATACTAAAGAACATTAGTAAAGTATTAACTTTTCCAGAGAAAATCCTGCTTACATGGGATTATATAGCATATTATTGTAATATGTACAGTGAAGTACTTTCAACATTGGATGAACATAATCTCATATCAAGGTTATTTGTATTTGTACAACAAAGATTGGTAAAAGGTTATCAGGTACGAAGACATTGTTCGAGAACAAACTTATGATACTACGTAATAACTGGATAAACTAATTTCGGTTACTGTACTATCCCCTATGCCATACTTAAAGTCTTTGTTGTTGCTACTTTGCAAATTGTCATTAATGCTTTTAGTTTGTACTCTCTTTTCATACCGCCTGGCTGATTCTTCTTGTGCTACTGCTTAAATTACGTTACAATTTTTATATTTATTTTTAAAAAGTTCAGAGAGAATATTCATGATCCTGATCCACGATGACAGGCTATGCGGTCCCGCCACCATTATGCAAGATACTGGGCAGTGTTGCAGAATTGAGACAAGGATAAAAATATAAAATATGATGGCAAACGTATAAAGTCAGAGAGAGGGAGAAAGCGATGGGAAGCCCACAAGTATCAAGCCTCATTTGTCACCTTAGCACAGGAGGAGAGAGAAAGTGAGTCCAGAAAGGAGAATGTTATGGAGGGAAGTGCGTGTTCGGGGTTGTGGATCATGCTTGATGCTCGGAAAAAAGGAGAAAAATTTCCTCGGTAAAGCCGCTCACGCTCCAACTGGTGAGATATTTTATACGTTACCACTCACTTTATAAATTGCATCGGGATCAGAATAAAGAGGATGTAGGAATAAAATGAATGAGCCCATCATTATCATCATCATGAACGGTATAAGAAAAATCGAGAAAGATGACTATATGGTCACTTATGTGCTCTGGTGGTTGTCCGTGTGCTGCAAGCGGTGAGCATTTTCTTTCCTGTCACAATAGAGTAAAGGAATTATATATATGGCAGTGCAAGTACATACCATCTAGTGATGGCCAAAAGTCGTCATTTGTCTAACTCTTACTAGAGGACCGCTAATAGATATCAGGATGGCCATGATAAAAGTACAAAAGAAAAGTTTAGTATGGAGGGGAAACGTGCTTTCAGAAGGTGAAAAAAGTGTGTAAAAATGAAATGTGATATTCCAGAAAATCTTCTAATTATGCTCATTTATTCATTGAACTTTTTACTACATCATCATCATTGACTTGTTATCTATCCTATTACAATGAGTGCAGCTATGTAGTTTTCGAGCACATCTTCATTTTTGGTTATGATAGTTTTGGCAATATTCTTCTTGATAAATCACCTGAAGGAGAAGAATGAATAAACACTAAAAATCAGGAAAACGAGAAAGGAGAATTGTAAGCTCATTCTTTCCGGATTTTCCTCGAATCCAAAAATATTAAAGCTCAACTATATGTATACACATTCAACATTGTACAAACTGCTATATCAAGTGCCAAACTCTCCAAGGAGTAGTCCCATTTATGACATTTTGTGGCGATATATTTCAGTGAATATTGTCACATATTTTTTATCCAAATCCAAATAAAATAAAATATATTACAGAACAAGAAAAGACGAAAAACACCTCCATATTTATTTACTCATCTCTTAGAGCCAACGTAAATAGAGGGAGTGTGTCTTCATGTGCGTATAAATACGAATTATTCTACCACCCAACCTTTCATATCAGTACAGCTTTGAAAGCAAGTTTATATGAAAAAGCGGACCGTTAACTTTGAGAGTTATTGCTTGCAAAGATTGTGATAAATCAAGAAGAGAATACTAAACGCCAGAAAAGTACACTGAAGAAAATGAATGGCTCACATAAAAACGATTCTTTCCAGATATGTGCGTTTTTCAAAGGATGAAACAAACGACAGTGGTGGTGGTTGATAATTTTTTGCTAGGCATTAAAAGAGCAGTAGCCGTAGTATAAAGTGCAAACAAGGAGCACATTTAACATTTCCAGATCGTTTGTATTAGATCAGTGTCTTTATGAAGCCCTGGCTAAAACTGTACTTTAAGTCTCTAGTGTGTAGTGCACGTACAGAGTATGAACCAAAGTGCTTTATGAAATGGGCAAAATATCCCTCACTCAAAATTGTCGTGTACATGTACAATAAGAAATACACCATTCTATGAAAGTAGCTAGTATAGCTGAAATATAATGTTTACTTGAGTAGTTTACAAATACATATTTTCCGTGACTATATACACTCGTGTTGTTAACACGCATTATATTGTATGAAAGGTTTAGGAGAGTTGTTATTTGCTTTGTCAACCAAAATTCCTGTTTTTCGTTTCCCCAAACGGAAAAGAGAAAAGACGAGGAGTCAATGTAATCAATTGAAAACCATTCAAGTATTATTGAGTAAATTCAACATTGAACAAGTTATGCATAGGTATGTACAAATAGACAAAGACCAGCATGCATACACAGCAGTCGCTTGTCGTTAAACTGATGATACTGAAAATTGCCTTGCATCCTCTGGAATCACCACACAGTCCCCAATTCCAGCCAAAACCACCACCACCACTATAATAACAAAAAGGACGCACAAAATTGTACATGTATGCAGACAAATCTTGAGTGATTTTCAAATGGTGAGTGAGTGAGAGAAAAAGGAAAACGAAAAGGGACGATGAAGATGAGGACAAGAATGTGGAAAATTGATTGGAAAGTGCAAGCTAAGCAAACTTTTTTTTGTGAAGAAACACATTGAAAGAAAGTTTTTTTCTCTGTCTTTTTTCTTTGTGGTGGTATAGTCTAGTGGGCTGGTTTGGTTAGGTTAGTAAGCGGTATATTACAGTCTGTTATAATAATGTTATCTTGTCCTTTCTCATTTTCGATCCATTTACAACTTTAGAGAAGACACAAGAGTAGCAGACATCCGTATCATTACACCACATACATAAACGCAGACAGACACTTTTTCTCCTCGTGGTGTTGGCTGGTAAAAGATACGAGGAGGAAGAAGTGAAGCATATTTACAGGAAGGATATCATGAGACATGCCGAAACTTAAACAAGAGGGTTGTACACGCAGCTGTACATCACCAAAAAGAAAGTATATACCTACACTATACTGAAAATGCTTGTTGGGCATATTATACAGTTATGTACACATAACTTCATACATAGCTTTAGTTTTCCATGCAATAGTAATATAAGGATTTTGAAGTAACGTTGCTTTCCTCCGCCACTTCTTAAAAAATACCTCACTCTCCTTCTCTTCCCATCCATTTTCTCTGCATGCATCAAATGTATGCACAAAGAATACTAAAATCCGTTGCAGCACATCGACAAAAATGTTCTATTTGGGGACTTTTCCCATTATAGCTATATGGATGGATTGCGAGTATTTATACATGCACATCGTACACACTCTGGATGTAGCAGAGAGCAATATCAGTGGAATGAAATGGAAATCCTATCAATCCTTTTTCTTCTTTTTCTCCCCTTTTTGCTCCCTGTTGAGTTTCAATGTGTAATAATGTCAAGTCTAAAATCCCGCATACACACCATACATACAGACACCACATATAAGAATAAAATAATATCATTTTTACTGTATGTACACACGAACAAACGAAAAGCGCTAAAATGTACATTACATTATGGTATTAGAATTTCATCATTATCATACTAAACTAACTCCACAGCAAATTTTACATTTCCGAGAACTTGTAGTGAGGGCAAAGGCATGGAATGAATTCATACTGAGAGATACATACATACAGAAAATGTATGTCCGTTGGTTTCGTTGGACCAGTTGCGAGATACAAATCTACTTACTACTTCTTTCTCTCTTTCTCACTCACTCAGAGACAGGAAATCAGCATTCCAAAGGAGAAACTGCTGTTGTGTCGGAAAATGCACATTCCACTAGAGAGATTGTATATTGCATAAAAATAAAGTATTTTGCCTTGTAATGCTTCCTACACAACGGAATAAAAGAACAAGACTGATGATAGTGATCATTGATGGTGGTATATGTACAAAGTGGTAGTGGTAAAAAAGTGGGTAGTGAAGTATTTACTATGAATGCACATATGGAAACTACTACCGGGGAAATGTTGTACTATTACAACTGTGGTAGTGGTAATACACTAGGACTGGAACAATATTAATACTATTACACAGTAGTACTATAGCAGGCCCCTTGACTATTATAGTCTGTACCAGATTCAAAATATCGGTCATTGCGGTCATCCGTACTCTTAAGTAATCCAAATAATATAATAATATAATATAAATTTGTTGTTGGTACAAACGACCAATAGCCAGTTGGTGGTGTGGTGAAAGTAGAATTTATGTGCACCAGATTGCAGAAAAAATTACACAAAAAATTAACTTTTGCTGCTGAGTAATCCTTTGCTAATACTGGCGTTGTTGTTGTTTTTCCAGAAGAACGATTTAATTCTTTGGTTTTTTCATGTTTTTGTATATCTGTTTAACTTCAGTTACAAATACTAACTGACAGCGGTGTTGTTTTGCTTTGTTTTCTTTTCCGTTGTAGGATTACACAGTTGGAATTAAATGAATCTCGCTTATGGCATGTGTAGGTGTGTTTGTCGTCAGAGGAAGCTAGGCATGTGTGCGTAGCAGTTATTTGGTTGCAGTTAAAAGCGTTTTTGCTTATATCTCCGCAAAATATTAGACAATGAAAGAGGAAATAACAATTTTTGGCAAGGGAGAGAGTGAGAGAGAAGAAATTCATTCCCCTCAGTTGGAAATGGATACACAACAGAACAGGAGCATCAGAACAGATGAGAGAAGAAGAACAATAGAATTTGTTGGTTGGATGGTTTGTATCTTTCTCTACTTGTGATGGTGGTGGTAGTAGAAAGAAGCTTTTCGCTTTTTAGCTTGCTTCATCTGCTCAACTCCTTTCCTCATATCTTCTCTCACTCATTCATTTTCTCTTGGTAGGTTTTGGTTGGTTGAAAGGGCTGTTGTAACTCAACTCAGCTCACTTGTTTTTGCTTTTACATTTCATACGCCATCAGGCTATCAGGTAATTCCCCGCACAAATGAAACGTAATCAGCTGAAACAATGGGAAAAGACTTAAATGAATGTGATGTGACTCGCTTGAGTAACTTGCTTCAATATAAACCTGGATTGGTTGGGATGAGACAATAGTCACCCGTGGAGCTGTTGACTACTCTGCCTTCACTACTTTTACTTTCCTTCCCCTTTCTTTCCTTCCTTCCTTCATTTTCCTCAACTTCCATCCATTTTCTCCCTTTCTCTGTCTCTCTCGCACACACTCTTTCGAGTTGACTATTACTTCTCTTGTTCCCATTATCCGTTTACAAGACTCAGCTTAACACTATTCATCCTCCAAAAACTTTGTTCCTTTTGTTTTCCACAATCACCAGATACATGCATACGCATATAGGCACACCATTAGATACGTATGGATTCCACACACTTCTCCTATCTGCTTTAATTTAACCCAGCACATTCAATATAACGACCCAAAAACTCTATTCACGTCATACATGCTTACTTACTCAATTACTTATATTATTATTATAGCACGCACCACATCCAGCAAGATCGACGACGACGAGAGAGAAAGAAGAATGCCATTTTGCTGGATGATATGATATTGCCTGCATCCCGTTCCTTGTTCACTCAGTTGCTGCTGCTTTCATAACACCAAATGTCCGGGAACAAGCTAATGCGTGCCATATACATCAGTAAGATAACATTACTCTACAATATATAGGTATATGAATTTTTCACCATGCGTATATTACAGCAGAAGAACAATACACAGTGATGGTGCTAGTAGTCCTTTTTACAACTACCACTTCTATTTTGGTGGTAGCAGTGGTGGTGGTGGCCGCAGATGGAATTTTCATTTACTGCTGCTATACACACCAACACCACCATCATGATCATCGTCATCATACCAAGAAGGAGAATAAGAAGAGAGAGAGAGAGAAAATCTGACAATACAATCCACCCATCTCCCTAGCCTCTTTATTATTTCTTTCTCCGTTTCAATAGCCTGTCTTTTCCAGCTTTCACACAGAAAACGAGAGAAAATGAAGGAATTGCTAGACAGTAGTGGAGCAGTGAGCAGTGCAGGGCTAGCAACCAGCAGCACAAGAAGCACAGCTTGCCTGTAGGATATACATTTACGAAAAGTATAAAAATCGACAAATATCATTCAACCAGCCGATCCTCCGCCAACAGCACCAGAAGAGGCAACCAAGCACCCAGGCAGTATTTCATTTCATATCAACTATTGTTGTTGCCGAGAGAATTCAATTCATAATGAAATATCGTTTATTGTACTACTAACACGCTACCATACCACCATCATGATACTAGTAGAAATATATTGGTTCCTAAAACCTCTGTAATATGTAGTAGTAGCTAGATTCAAGTAGATAATAACAGCAGGATGAAAGGCCTCATATATCGCATCACGTGAGGAAACAGAGAGAAGAACAACCAGGCTTAAACCAATCCAATAAAGGCCAACTTTACAAACAAGTATATAGAAAGCCACTACCATCATCATAGTCATGTCATGATCGGTGGATAACAAGGAGTATTCATCACTAACTGTTGGTTCTACTTTATTGGATCATCACATCACCCATATAGATGCTTTCAGAGTTGAAGTGGATATTAATATTATGTTGATACTTCTACGTTTATAGCATGTACCACTATTGCAAACTCAGAGAGAAAATCGACAAGAACGAGCAAAATATTTAATGTTTCAAGCGTACATGACATACAGACATGAATGCCGGTACGTGATGTGCCTCACCATCTACCCGTTTGAATTAGTAAATAATCATTTAATGTTGTTATGCCCCAAAAACTTTGTGTTCCCACAGAAAATTAATTCACTGTGTAGGTAGGTATTTGGGTTAAAAAGTAGGGACGGGACATGCAGGAAAACTAACGACCAGGATCTTTCGCAAAACACAGTATTTCATCACTCATTCCACCATGACAGGGAAGGCAGACTATCTCTCCTGGTGTTGTTAGTGTTGGCGTCCTTCCGTTGTTGTCGTCGCTCTTTTATCCTTTATTGTTCTTGGAAAGAAAAGGCACAAACGTATAACCTACTTAAATAATATACCTTTAGAGAGGAGGCAGTCAACAACAAAAGTGCTTTTCGTTTAAGTGAATGAACGAACAATGAAAATCGAGCCATGTCGCGTTATGTAGTTCAGCAGAAAAAATTTTTGGAATTATTTCCATCTCTCTCATTTCCACTTGTCAAAGGATTACAACTTGGGTTTAGGTAGTCATCCGCCAAACTACTTTGGTGATGTTTCCTAATGATGGACAATTGAAATCTGCATAGGTATTTATGATGGAATGTGTCGCATTCCTCTTTCTGTTAACGAGCAAAAAGTTAAAGACGGCAATGACGAGATAAGAGTCGACACGTAGTGTTTAAAATATGCACGGAACTTTTCATCATCGTATGCATTTTCATTGCCAAGCAAATTACGCATATACATTTATTGAAGATTAAAAAGTACTTATTTTGTGTTCAAGGACTTCCTCATTCTCGTTGACGTTCTTTCTACTAGCTTCAGGTTTGCTCTAATATTTTCACAGTGGATAGATGGAATCTACCCCACCCAATCAAAGAACAAGTTTTTGTACATTAAAGTGCCAAAATATAATTAAACGCACAACAAACACTTT
>JAHZMV010001529.1:0-15941 GCA_027743765.1 Coecobrya sp. COE2 | reverse complement strand
ACTACTACTCAGTAACAAACAGAGAGTACAACAGCACATCAGAATAAAAATTTGCTTTTTGCCACACTGCCCATGTATCTCTACAGTCAGTTTTTTTCTCTGTCTGTTGAACCGACCGACCAACTTTTTTTTATTTGCTATCATGTTCCATAATCAAATGAGTAATACTTATTTCACCTCTTTACTCTATGAAGGTGGATATTATCAGTGCAGCAGAAGGAAAACTTGGATTGATGATTGAATGAACTTTGAGAGAGTGTTGGTGTCAATGCAGTAGAGAAAGAGCACCTGTGTCATACTACTATATAATAGAGCCAAGCCCAAAAAGACAAGTCATAAAACAAGAAAAATGGAGAGACACACACAGGGAAAAAATGTAAACCGCATTGATGATGATGCGCTCGCATCTCGCTGAAACTGAACCAATCCGTCATCAAATTCTTCCTATCTCGCTAACTTAATGGGTTTGATGATCACCAGAATCGCGATCATGCTATTATTCTTCAGAGTATAAAGTAATTAAAGAAAAACTAATAAATTTTCTCAGGTGTTATTTTCAAATTTGTACATTTTTGTAAGAAATTTGCATTGTTTTTACTGTGGGCAGGCAAGCATGTGTAATAATGTACCTATGTCATGGTGTAATACAAGTATACGTTGAGTGAGCAGCAGTGAAGCGTTACTCATTATGACTTTTTAATGCTAATTGACTTCTCCCTCTCTGTGAAATGAAAGAAAAAAACAGGGAATGGTCTCTGCTGGCTTTAATAGTACTACCACTTAAATTACTTTTCTGATGGTTTTTAAAGATGATGATAGCAAAATTAGTCCGGTTTTCCGTCCGTCCGCTGTTACAGACCACATTGATCCATCCATCTCTCTATACCTTACTTTATGGGAACCAATCCTTTTCATTTTGTCGCCCTTCTCCATATTATTATTGTACAATCTCTTAGAGAGTATTATTGTTTGTAAGCGTATGCATGTTGTACATTATTTTTTATATCGAGCCATCGTATCACCATCATGAATGACTGACCGACAACTGTTACATTTACGCCTGCCGATCGGGATCTCGCTCGCCGGTTGATTATCTCATTGCCCTCTCTCTGGTATTATGCATATCCTCTCTACTCAAACTCCCCGGCTGGTTTTATATTTCTTAACTTGTAAATAAAGTAATTCTCTCCGTTTTTTATTTTACACTAACTTCATGCATTGCGCATTTGATAAGGCTAAAAACTTGATACTGTGAAAAGTTAAAATGCTGACGCGGTTTCAAGAATGTAATACAATAAAACGGAGAGATAGCATTTTATATTCACGAACGTACGCACCGTCATCATCATCAGCATCACCATCATCATCTCCTTTTACTCCTGCTGCTTACTTTTATCGTACCTTTCGTCGTCGTCATTTTTACGAGCTGAATGGAATTAGTGCAATTTGTCGGATGAGGATGTTAAAAAAGCATATAAAGTATTTTTGTAGAAAAAAAGCCGGCTGCCGATCCTTCATCAGCAGAAGCAGCAGTGGTTTGAGTTGAGTGCGAGGATAAAATATATGTGACATGTGAGCTGATAATAATAATATACATATATATCCATTATATAAGTTGTAGGCAGGTATAGTAAGTAGCCAGGCACATAACTTGTACCTTTTTTTACTACTTCTGAACTCTGTGAAAACAAGCCCAACTGACACGTTGGTGCGTTGGACGGACAACTGCATTGCGATGCAGTGAGTTGACTGCTGGTGCTGATATATTGTTTGATGAAGGTAGGCATGTAGTATTTATCGCAAGCTATAAATTGACGCGCCGTCACTTGGGACATTAAATTACCTTTTGGATTGGATCGAATGTGTTGGGTTTTTGGGATGATCAAGAAAGAAGAAGCAGTGCAGCAGTGCTCTGCTTGCTCTGCTACTAAAAAAGTCAACATTCTTTATCATCATCAATCCTTTCAACAGCACACTATTTTTCTACAACCACCACCACACAGTACTCATTTATATTACTAATTGGAATTGAATTGAAATTACTTGATGATCATGATGATGGATATATGTATTATATGCCTTTCTCTCTTATCTCTATAGTATGTACTAAATGTACCCTAACAATTTCGTTGATCAGTTTATTGTGGCCGTTTTTCTGATACTAATGATCTGTCTAATAAAATATACTGGGTGGACGAACATAAATTAACTGCACACCTCACCACTACCATCAAATATATGACCAGTTTTGAACTTTTTACAACATTGAACTGTATTTTATACTTTTTTGTTTTTGCAATTTTTCTCTTTTCTCGATCAGAGTTCATTTTTTTTGCAGAAAATTTTTGCTTTTATTTTACGGATCAGTGACACGACAAAAAAACTGGATGTTGCCTGTTGGTGGTCAGTGGTCGTGTGGTGGCGTAGAATATTGTTTTACAGGAAATTCTTTTTGCAATTTTTTCTGCAAAATAGAAAATATTTTTTGCCATTATCTAAAGTATCAAAACATGCATATAACAAGCATTGCAGCTGTAAGCAGCGGTAGCTGTACAATTCATTGTTAATTACGCTGTTAAAAACATGAACATCTTCATATATTTTTTTGGCATGAAGGAAATAGACATGCAAGAGGAAAGGATATCATAACTTGCCTTGTCTCAATAAATTTTACCAAACCCACATGATACGGCTTCTTATCATGAGCAGCAGGTAACAATATTATTTTGCGTTTTAATAATAATAAATATAAAACTAAGTCAAAAGAGATATGGTTGTTGGAATGGCTGATGGTGTTTAGTAAGCAAATAATAAACTTGTGTAAAATGTCCATCATCAAAATCCACACAAAATAAGCTCAAGTGTTTCCAGTAAACCTAGCCACAATACCAAGAAGAACACTTGACGATAATATTTAAGTCCGGTCTAGCGATAACATACTTTTCCCCTGAAAATAATAATAGAACGATAACAAGCCTTGTTTGCTGATCAGTTTTTTGTGTAAACTGAAGTTTGTGAGAAGGAGCTTCTGGGTTTTGTTTGATTTGAGGTTGGCCAAAATGCCAATATTAAAGTGATAATAAAAGGTGATGATCTCCTTTTTCCTGTCTATTTACTCAAGTGGTTTGATATGTGTATGTTATGTGTTAAGCAGCAAGGAACAAAAGCACACCTTAAATATGTCTATTTGTGTGAGCTGTCCTCGTTGAGAGAACCAAATAATAAAACACTTAATAAAATATTATCGACAAACCTGAAGATAAAAGCGGAGAGTAATAAAATGTCCATACTTTTATGAAGGATACATTAATAATGTTTCGATTATGATGGATTACATTACAAACACAAATACACACAATTTTTTAAATATTTTATCAGAGGTATTTATCGCAGAGAAATAATAAACTCGTGATGGTGATATTGACATGATTCTTACGCAAAATCCTTGTTTAAATAGTATTAAGTTATGTGAGCCGTGTTGGAATCATATTTTTGCAATTTTTTATCTCTCAGCATAATAATGTCCATGCAGCTTTTTTTATGGGATAATGGCAAAAACGGATAATGGAGATATGATCAGCTCCACTTGACTCTGACCGCTACACAACAACGCAACGTGTTCTTTCGTTCTTGATGGGTGTCCTCTACTCTAAAATATCCACTCTAAACAGACCACGTACATACATTTACCTTGTTGATATGTTGTAATGATGGCCTGACCATTAAAAATTACTATTACAAAATATGTACATTATAATCGTCTCGTCTTTTTTAATCATCATGTCACGTCAATACTACAACAATATATCCCTCTCTTTTTTTCCGTATCCACTCCAAATCCTAAAAAGAAAATTGCATTGTGTCTCCACTACCACCACTTTGATCTCTCTCTATCTCTTCAGCAGAGTAGAATACTTAAGCAGTTCTTCAACCGAGTTTAACTCACTAAAAATCTGTTCATCATCATCATCTCATCTCTTCAACATTGTACATGAGCTTTTGTTTTGCATGAATTCATGGACCTACCGCAGCCAAAGAAGACTCCCAAGTCAGCAAGAAAGAAAGCCTATATGCAACAACGCAAACAACAACTACCACCACCACAGTTGCTGGTGGTTGTGGTGCTCTGTTACTTCTGCCACTTGATTTTTTTTCTTCTCCTTCATCCAATCCAATCACAAAACAACAACAACAACCACTTGAGCCAATGCATTGCATATTCCATCACCCATCTCATTTAAATCAATATACATATTATACATGAACGCACAGGAGCATCATTTATGTCTTGGTAGAAAAATATAGAGTTTGCTGAAGAAACGAAAGCTACCACACAATTGACTACTATGTATCACCATAATCATCATTCTCACCATACATGAACGCACAGGAGCATCATTTATGTCTTGGTAGAAAAATATAGAGTTTGCTGAAGAAACGAAAGCTACCACACAATTGACTACTATGTATCACCATAATCATCATCATTCTCACCATTTATCCTTTATTATTGCCATTAAGTACATTTATATGAGGAGAGTAATATTATGAGTTGTGCTGCTGCAACTTTGATATGATGAATATACACCCTCTTTACTTTTCCATCCCTTTCTTCTTCTTGGGATGATGACGATCATGCTCCTTCGTTCGATTAAAGGGGAAATAAAATGATTGTCGTAATCATGGTTCTTGTTGTAATAATAACACCATTCCACCATCCAACTTTGTATACCCAGCAATCCATCTCAAAACAGTCTCTTCTTAAAAGATCGTTTATATTGCAATATAAGTAATAGTAGTAAAATAATAACAATGATCTCCAGCATCGTCGAAATGAATGGGTATGGTAAAACAGAAGCAGTGATAGAAAGGTCCTTCTGCTCCCGCTGCACGTACTCTACCATGTACTCCTATTATTATAATAGTGATAATAATAATGATATTAAAATGGTGAAAAAATCCAACAACAAGTTTTTCCTTCTCCACCACTAAAAGGAATGTGGCTTCTTTTGCCCTTCTACCAGATTCAGAGTATTTTTAAACAATGAGCAGTTCCAGTTTCCCAAATATTCCTCATCATCCAGTTTAATTCTTTTTTCTTCTTCCTTGGCTTGTCGTTGTTCTTCTCTGACTACTTGTGTCTTTTACATTCGTCGTGTGTGAGCAGAATAATATTTAGGAATTTTCAGCACAAGCAACATGATCATCCCTTGTTAAAATGGGTGACTAAACTGGTGGTATGGTGGTAGTAGTAGTGATCAAGTATCATTCTGATTCATTCATTCATCCTTGTCACTTTATTGACCAAATCAAGACTAATTTACACATTTCCTCTAGTGCCACCACCACCAACAAAGTTTCTTTTTTGCCTTGGTTGTTCCACTCATCCTCATCTTATAATAATACATACCTAATATACATTTTTGGAATTATCTTCAATTCATTCATTTATTCCGTTTAAACTGGAATAGAGAGAGGCCACCCTCATTTTCATTTCATTTTCCAGACTAGAGACTCATCAACATCAGTGTCATCATCGTCACCATCCACTACACTACTCAGCTTTGCACAATTTTCTATTTTACCACTTGACTTGACTTACATGCATATACTCAACTTGAATTACATCAACATGGTACAAAATCAACGGTTTTTATACGCTTCAATGAATGGATACATGTCTGCCATTCATGCGTCTTTTTAATCCTATCATCCAAGTCAATCATCATCACCACCACCGCCACCTCAGACAGAAAATGCACACAGGAGAGAAGAAGCACAGGGGAAAGGGATGATTATTGCAAACTCGCCGCCTCTCTCTGCTGAGAACAGAGAACATTTGGCTGGTGTCCTTGTCTTGTTTCTGTTGCATTTTTATTTTCCTTCTGCACAACCATCACCACCACCACCATAATAATATTTATTCATTTTATTTTTTACTATTCATTGTTGTCTGCTCAGTACACAATTTCAAATTAAATTTTGAGTACAATAATAAAACTTTGACTAGCCATTTACCAGTCAACAAAATCCAGAATGCTCAAGCAAGCTTAAATCCTGTTTTTACAATAATCAATCAAAATACAGTAGCTTCCCGGGTGGTATATTAAACTTTTACGGGATTTTTTTTTCGTCCACACAACACCGCTGCTGATGATGCCGCCTCTCTCTCTATATTTATGATTATGATTTTTTTCTTCAGTTGCTGTTATTAATATGCACTTGCACAAACATCGACATTAAATACGCAAACATGAACTCAAGTAAGCAAAAACCGAGAGAAATGAAGCAATAACATTTTCAACCGGAATCTCATGTGAACTTGTTTTTTTCTCTCTTCTGAGCTTTTCATCATCTCCGCTTTACTTTGGCTCATCGTTTGTATTTATCACCTCCATCCCCCCATTTTCCTGCTCCGCTAATAATGTAATAATAATAACTTGCACATGAACTAATGGCAGTATGTTCAGTGGTCATACGTGTTATATATTATTATTTAAAAAAATGAAATATAATAATAAATATAAAATCATCGTCATAAATGAGATTTTACAAAATGCTCCTGTTCACTGCTCATGAGTGAGAAAAGGCTCCATATAGCGTCATAAAACTGCAAACTGCGGCGGCTGCTACTGCTCTCATTTATATATATTTTTCTGAGAGACAGGACGAGGACAAGAGTATAAAAAATTGTGAAGTGCACACTCTTCAAAAACCATTATGTAATCAGAAGAGCCAACATATCTGAGACGTGTCCGTTGTGTACTTGTATGCGTGTAAAAGTGGACAACAATGGGAAACTGAAATGTACGACACAACAATAATGATAATGATAACAACAACAACAATAAAAACGCTGTATTCTGCTGGTCTGATTTTATTTTTCAAGTGCGCTTTTTGGTTTTGGTTGCACATTGAATTATGTAATGTTCTTGTATTGTCCAAGAGGGCACCCATCATTCCAAACTGCAGAAATGCACCCTTTGCTTTTGGCTTTCAATACGACGACGATTGGACGAGTACAATGTAAGAGCCCTTTTTTGAAATGGTAGCAGCAGCATTCAATACGCGCTGAGTCCCACAACAAACTCTTAACCTTGAATATAGTTAAATTGATCCATGCAATCATAATTGTGCTGGGATCCCTTTTTAAATGGCTTTTACGCAATGTTACGCATTTCACTTTGTCATTCATACATACAAGCAAAAAGGTAATCAAAATGCAAACTGCAGCAGCAGTAGCAGGGCTTTACTTGGTCCTCAGTATAGAGCGTAGTGAGAAGAAAGGGTTAATTACACATGAATAGGGGTGTCCCGGGTCCCGGGGTGGAAATTTGTTTTGAATGGGAAGGTGAACATATTTCCATTGGAGAATAAAAGTGGATATTATAAACGCGCATTTTTGTATTGAAAAGGTGTTTTGTTGATGTATATGTGTCTACGAATCATATAAGAGAGAATAACAAATAATATAAAATATTCATCATATGAATTTTTAAACCGAACAATGAACAGACCCGGTCTTTTTTCTCGTAGCTCCCGAGTTTCTCACCCGCTTTCTCGATTCTCTCCCAGTGGAAGAGTTTGCACACGGATGAACACATGTGTACATGTACTTTCCATTTAAAAATCTATAATTTAAGCATAATGGTGAATTTTATTCAAGCTACTTTTTTTCAGATTCGAATGTATTATACTGACTGGAAACGAAAAGAGCATTTATTCATTCACTATTTTTGCCTTTTGTCTTTTTTTTTCTCCTCCCTGATACTGCTATAATGGTTTCATTTAGAAAAGTCAAACAGAGAACACATTTTGTAAACCATTCAGTCACACAAACCTCAAAACACTTCCCCTTCAAAAAATGTATACATGTATATAAACTGACATATTGCAACTTTTCCAATATACCCTGCTGATGTTGCGCTATGCCTCGTCTGATGACGATCATGATTTTTTTCTCAAGACTTTTGTGATCGTGCCTCTTATATTCTTCTTATTATTATTCACCATCATTATCTTTTTCTTAGAGTCCTTCAGGCTTGAAAAACAGAAGAAGCAGAAAAGCTCATCAAAGAAATTCTTCTTATTTTAATTGCGAAGCGAAAATAGCTAAAGTCTGTTTGAAAGAAGACGGACCCCCCATATCGCACACACACTCTTCTTGTTACACAAATGCGGATATGTACATATTATGAATGTGGCTGTGTACAATGTGTCTAAATGTACCACGTAAATGTANCCCCCATATCGCACACACACTCTTCTTGTTACACAAATGCGGATATGTACATATTATGAATGTGGCTGTGTACAATGTGTCTAAATGTACCACGTAAAATGTATGGTAATGTACATTTTAATAATGAAAACGCGAAGGGACAACCGCACAATCATCTCTTGTAGTAGTAGTACATCATCATCGTCATATGTATTGAAGAAAGAGATGAACATCTTTTGATGAGGACGGTGATGATGATACTTGGAAATAAAAAAAGGAGTTCTAAAGATAGAAAGAAAGAAAGACATTTTGTTTCTTTTTTTCATTCTGCAACTCTTCGCTCATCATAATAATGTACCACACACGTAACACTTTTCCCTCTTTTCCTCCTTCTCACTATTATTATCAACTTAACACCAGCTCAAGCAATAGATCAAACAACAACACACATACATTTTTTATTTTATTATGACGCGTCAACTTTTGCACTTTTAATGGAAGAAAAAGCGTAACATCATTATTATCGTTTTGATCACCATCATCAAAAAGGACGGGTAAGTGTAAGTGTAGTGTGGTAAAAGGTTGTAAATAAGGCACTTTTTTGCAGGAACACGATTGATGAAGATTGTTACGTTAAAAATAAAAACATTTATGCGCCATTTTGTACACTGTTTTATATTATAATTTTGTTGCATGATATATCACGATGAGATCAAAAGCAGTATTATATTTTTATATCATTTTTATTTACTCCACTTCACCACCACCGCCACCATCATACCACCGAGGGAAATGTGTATGATTTTTTATTACAACTTCTTTATTTTCTTGTTATATCCGTTTTCTAGCCTGTTGGTGGTGGCAAAGTGGCAAATCGCATATAATATAATAATATTGCCAGTGTTTTTATTGTCTTGTTTGTTGTGTGTGTGTTCAGTTCTCTCGAATAAGTTTTCTTTTGAGTATTGCTTACTCTAGACTGGCCGACGGTTTAAGTGAATATCTCCTCTCAAGCATGAGGATGATGATGGCCCATAAAAAGAAAACAAGGGAACATGTTGGTCTTTTGCTGCTCTTTTACTCTTTTTTATTGCCCATCTCCGTCTTCTCGTATCTCAGCATTTGCAGGTTATATCATCAATACAAAATAGTTATATAAAACCAGAGCATACACCAGCAAACAACAAGTGCATCAGGTATTGTTGTTGTGTAATATTGAGATTTCCATCAAAGCAGTCAAACAAAAAAATCATGACATTGACACCCTCACCACCACTACCAAGTCAATTATATTAAGTTCATCATCCAGTTTCCTTCAGTGAAGCATAAGCAAATAACATCAAATCTCACCTTGCTTTACATCCTAAACTTGTTTTATGGACAACAATGTAATGTCCTGTAAATATAAATTACAAATTACGTTTTTACCCCTGTGAGAGCTATAGCCTGTATGAATGTATTGAATATTTCTGTGAATGCCTGGATTATCTTCGCAGCAGGGAAATGTGTATATAGCTTTTGTTCGAACGGTAAACTGGGAAATGGCCACCAAATAAATGCTTGAATCTGCTAATAAAAAGGATCTCCTCCGTCAGTTTTGATATTTCAAAGCTTCATCACGTAATCATGAATATGAGTAATATGGCCTTACTGTTAAATAAATCTACCTACGCATGAAAGTATATACTATATAGAGCTCGCATGTTGCTTTGCCAGTGAAGTAAATAAGGTAAACATACACGCATACACGAACAAACAGAGAGTTTACATAGCCCAATTTTGGATTTAGAGAATAGGAGGAACCAAGAATAAAATGTCTATATAATGAGAAAAAGGACTGTTGAATCAATAGTTGGCACTGTTCATCAACTTTCAATTTTGCTAAAATGACTGCTATAACACCACCACACGGACTAATGAATATTTTACCAATTTTGTTCGCTGTTGAATCATCGTCACCAATTTTTTAGTTTGTATTTCAGCCAAAAGAATATACATAGGTACATGAATAGTGCAGAATAATACGCTGTAACACAAATGAGATAAATCATTCATTACCAAATATCATAGTATAGCTGTATATGAGAAAATGATATAAAAGTTGAATGTATATACCTACCTACACGTTATGCTTAATAATTGAGTACAATTCAGTATAACACCAGCAACACGGAATTAACAGCGCTACGAATACTTGTTTTTTGCATCGTAATCAGCGAAAGGATTAATTAAGAAATTATTCACTAGAGTTATTCTGCACACATTATTATTTGATGTTTCTATTAGAATAATTACATGAGAATGTGTATATACTTCAGGGTAAAGCAGTATATAATTAAAAATTTGTGGAGGAGTGTTGAGGGAGTATCCAGTTAATGTAATTTGAACTGCTAAGTTTTCCATTATTACATACATTATTACAATTTTTAAAATCACAACTAAATTATAACAATTAATATAAAATCTAAGATTTTGAAACCGTGTTCATTTTAAATTAGTCATCAAAGTAGTAGTAGTGATAATAATTTTTATAATTAAATAACAGAAAAGTTTATGCTTATATATTTGACTCTTTAGGCAAGTTAAAAGAAACAAAGCCAAAAAAATGATTCCACTGCAAGATACTATAGTCTGGTTGTAGTGATGATGATGATTGGTCTGACTGGATATGCTTACCTAAAAAGTCATGAATACGCACAGTTCAGAGCTCAGGCATGCTAGTTAGGTCTTTCAGCGCTCTCATTCATTCCGCATGTACCTATATACGAATTATTGAAATGATACCGGGGTACACACGCGTTGTTGCGTTTTATAAAAAAAGTGGATATATAGTCTGTTCTGTTGTACAAGGCAGTCAGCCTGTTGTTTTGTTCACTACAACTGCTAGTATACACGGCAAACCGGACAGATGGTAATTATCGCGAAAAAAGTGACTTTTTTACTAGTGCTGCTGGTTGCTCTAAACTCTGTCCCGTAACAATACTAAACACGAAAAAAATAATGATGATAATATCGTGTCGTGCATGCACCCAATAGTGTAGCACAAGCTTCAAATACAAACATACAGAGAAAGGGTCACCTCCTCACGTACTTATATTTTTCGTATTAAAGCAGAAAACGAAATTGGTATAATATTTTGCACCTACGTCATTATGCAATATTGAGTAACATATGTACCCAAGAACAACAGGAAAAAATGTGCTATTATTACTGCCAGAGAGTTTGAGTTCCTTGTCATTAACTCTGTTCTTGATTTCCCCACAATCTTTTGCTGCTAATATTTTGAGCAAACATACAAAAATGGAAAAAGGTAGAGCGAACCCAGGTTTATAGGGAAGGAAAGGTGCCTATTACTTCATTATCGTCACTGATACACCCGTCATTGGCAGCTAGCAATTTTCCATGTCATCATTATTATTATTTTTGGGCTGTTGTATAATATATTTGACAGTATTGCAGGGTCTTTTGCATGATCTGACAATAGGAATATTTGCATGTGCAATATTGCAAGAATTTTGGATGCATAAAAATACACGCGCAAAAAGAACACTGTCCTTCTTTTTCTTCGTGTCCTCTTTCAAGTTGGTTGAGTAAGTTTTCAGGTTCAAAAACGATGATGATAATGATGGTAATGAAAATGAATAATGAATTTACACGATTATCTTACTGGAGCAAGTAAAGCATAGCCAAGTACAATTGGCTTGGTTTTGCAGAATAGTGCAACTTTCTTCCAACACACCACAACCCAGCTTACAGATAGCCTGCACACAAGTCATAGTCATAAATCTAAAAAGGGAAAAAGCAATAAATCAATCCATGTGGCATGATGGCATGTATCCTCTCTCTCTCTCTCTTTACTTTGCTCTGTTCTCTGTGTGCATCGTTCGTTTCTCAATGTAATATAATATATAATACGACAGTTACACGGTTATTTAATGTACTACAAATAGGAAGATAGGAGTAAAGTTGAGAGAGAGAAAATGTTCAAGTAACACGAAAAAGAAGAAGAACTGGAAATATTATAGGGAAAAGGGCTGCTGCATTGAATTGCATATATATAAATACATATATTGCCGGTCGGTCTGCTGGGTTCTTACGTTTCCTTTTTCCCACCAATAAATAAACTGTAATAGCCTCACTTGAGAGAATAATATCTAGGTAAAGCTTACATATAAAAGTATTATGGTTTTAGTAAAATGTTATAAAATGCGATAATAATAATAATAATTCCTCTTGAAAAATATTATATAAAGAGAGAAGGGTCAAGTTACAAGGACTTGACTTGATCCATCATCGTCATCAACATCATGAATGCTTCCCTTTGAAGAAGATCTTCTTTTTTCTTATTCTTCTTCTTCTCAAGGCTCTTCATAAAATATATTTTTTTCTTCTGGACATTTTGCTAGACTTACTGACTCACTGACTGACTTGTTCAAGAGGATCATCTTAAACGTTTTCATGTTCAAATGTTGTGTTCGAGGAGGATGATGGTGATGATGACGATGATGACATGACATGACTACAAATTCCTTTTTCATTATACACTCCAAAAGCTTTGTGAGCTCTTTGTTGTATGTAAAAGTTCATCTTCTTCTTCGTACATCATCATCCTCCTCCTGGTCCATGCGTGCTTCTCTTTTTCTTCACACAAGAAATTATTATCTTCAACTCAAAAAGATTCTCTTTTTTTTTCAATGTATCGACGAGGATCGATCGGGATTATCAAAACAACCGGATTTAATTGCCTTGTGTGATGTGTGTAATAAGTTGTGTATGTACGTACTAAATAGTTTGGAGCTCAGGAATTTTTATATTTTTTGAAGGCGAACACAGACCAAAATGAAAACCACTTTTGCAGGTGTAAAAAAATCCATCTCTTTGTGTACTTCACCAGATTATATTACAGTTTTTATGTGTTTCTTCGTCTGGATAAAAAAGTATTTTGTTTCGTAAAATAATTTTTAATACTTCTCCAGCGTGATCGCGTGAAGTCCTAATTTTGATTTTTTTTAAATCGTTTTCTCTCTTTATATTAAGAACAGCTGAAAAATGTGTATTTATTGTGACTACCCTGCCAAGAGTATACATACGTAATATTTTGAGTGTATGTGATTTTTTTAAATCGTTTTCTCTCTTTATATTAAGAACAGCTGAAAAATGTGTATTTATTGTGACTACCCTGCCAAGAGTATACATACGTAATATTTTGAGTGTATGGTGGTAGTAGTAGTGATGATGATGAGCAGATTGGAAAAAATCTGTGTGTGTGCGTGTTTCTCGCATGCAATCTTTTTTTTTTGTAAAAGTATCAAAGGTTTTGTGGGTAGGTAGGTACCTTATAACACCCTGTAGAAAAGAGTGTAAAATGGTCATGATGATTGTATAGTTTTTCTCTTTTCATTTTCTTGGACAAGTCCCACTTCCAACACGATACTACTGATGTGTGTTGTATACAGCCAAAAGAATTAATAGGTACGCAGAAGTAAATTGTATAACAACGTGTGCATTGCGTATATAATAGCTGGTAAACTAAAAAATCCCTCCTTTTTTCTCATTCTTTGACTTTTCCTTCCTATTACATATCAAGCAGGTCCATCTCAGTTGCTCACTCACTCAAGTCGGTGTTCTAGTGAAGAGAAATTAAATCCTTTGCCCAAGGCTGTCAAATTCCTTGTTAGTTCACTCAAAACTCAATATAAATGCATGTGGACTACGGGAGAGAAAGGTAGAGAAGCAGGTTAAATTAATATTATTTCCATATTTCCAGTTAATGCAAGTATTATAGTATTTGATGCTAAATTGTGGAAACGAGTTTTTGCAATATGCGCCATTTTAATGGAATGAATATGGCTCAGGTTTTTTTAGACGTAATATTTAGAATTGGGAGGTCGCTGCCTTCTGCTAGTCGGTATTACTATTCAGGCAGTATGAATGCTTCTTTTGATATTCGTCCACACAATTTTTGCTACAAATCTCGATCAAAGAATGCCATTTCCTTCTCCCATTCAACACCTTCCATTCTTGGAGGCAAGTGGAGCTAATCACTTTTTTGAAATAGGAACTTTTTGCAGACTGACTGCTCAACAATGAAAATATATGCATGCTGCATACATACAGCACTCCAATTCTAATTCCGACGGTTAATGTCCTTTTCTTTCATCCTTTTTATCACACAAGATGCACACAATGTCATGATGATGTTCTGCATCAAGTCGGCGTATCCGTGTGTTTTGTAGTGCACTATAAAAATGCAACAACAACAACTGTTGGTGATGGTGCTGACGAGCTAACATTATTGTATGTGTATTTTTATAAAATGTTCAACAAGGATAAACCCAACAGTGACTTGACAATTTTCTTCTGCCACCACCACCGCCACAAAAAGTAACATGAAACACGGGACACAATGTCAAAAAAATCCATAGAATACCTTAGCGCACCATACACCAAGAAGATATTTTTTATTTTTGTTGTATCTTTTCCTCTCTGCGATATGAATATAGGAATTACATATCCGTCATCCTGTAATTCAAATTTTTCAGATAAAAAAAGCCGAGAGTCAATTTTTCTAGCACTATATAATATATTTGTTAAAAAAGGGAAGAGCAGAGAAAAAATCCAGCCAAATCATCTTTTTGTCATCGTCATCATTATCTTCTTGCTTCTTTTCTTCTCTCCCTGTTTTCCGATGATGATAAAAAGACGAAGATGATAATGCAATATCTTTTTTATGAGAGGTGATGGTTGGTGGTATGGATGTGTATCAAGTTTACATACCTAACCAGGCACAACAATCCATTTTCTTCAGTGTGTCCTTACCTATCTATCTAGGTATCTCGGTACTTGTTTGCCTTTGGAAACAGTTCACATTTCAAGATGATCACTCGATACAAACATATTTTCCAAAAATATTTTTCTTATAGGTAGACACAACATTTTTATCGTCATCATATTGTTAAAAGTCATGTACACCCCTCGTTATACAGTGTGAGTGGGCCCTTTGGAAATTTCATGACGTGGATGATCATGATGAGATGGAGAAAGGGGAGGGGGACAGTTTCTCTTACTACGAGCTTATAGTATGCATGCGCGCAGCTTCCAAGTTGGATAAATATAACACGACGAGTGACTATGCAGTATGAGGAATGGAGTATAAAAGGTAGAGTGCATCAACCACAAAATGCCTTTTAATCTACAACGTCATCATTATTATCGTGATTATGATGACGATGATTATGGGCATCCTCTGGCATTTACTGTTGTGCATTGTATGTTTTTCAGGAATAAAACACGGGATAAACGTAATAAGAGGAAAGAGCATAATATCTAACAATGGAAATAATGCCAGGATATGTGTAAAACATGGCTGGAAATTATAGGAATGGTGGTATATAATTGTAATGGGATAGTCGTAAGATGACGAAAACGAAGCTATAAAAACTTTTTTAAAATCATCTCATTTAAAGAGTTCCTTTACGCGTGAAATACGAGAATGTACGTATAATCTATATTTGCAAAACCCACCCAATAAAGCATACATACAAATAAAAAAAGTAATTTACTTTTGGAACTATCTAGAAAAAGGATATTATTTAGATAATGTAGGTAATTTTACTGGACTTGCTGCTATATGTTGAACGAAATGTCAACTGACCGAGAACTCATTTCGATTTGTCTGATTAGCCATAATCCCATTTCCAGAAGATTGAGCAAACAAGTC
>JAHZMV010001528.1:0-34125 GCA_027743765.1 Coecobrya sp. COE2 | reverse complement strand
ATTTTATGTTGGCAGTGTACAAGAACTAGGGTACAATTTAATAAAATTTTCTGCGCGGCAAGGACATTCAATCGGATTTTTCTGGTCTTTTAGCTAACTCGTAGCTGTAGCAATTTTTGGAGATATTTTGATTTACCTTTTCGAAATAGGAACAGTGTAGAAATACTGATTGTTATTAAGAAACTTCATTTAAATTGGTCCTTGATTTATTAATTGTATTGAAACCTGAATAAAATTATAATAAGAATTTTGTTTTCCGGGGTTTATCTGAGATTTATTCAATTATTCTTGAGTTGTGTGGGCGAGTTTAGTATCCCAGAACTAGCTTATTTAAAATAGAATATAGACAAGAACTCCATTATAGTTTAATTTAATTTCAGCTCAATAACTTATGCTTTAAGTTTAATTATGATTCCAGAGTTAGAACAATGAATGGTAGATTTAATGAAAATAAGTAATAAAAATCCCACAGTATCACATAATCTTCTAACCATTAATTCTCAATACCTACATAAGTTTTTTTTGTTATATCTGTACGGATTGGTTAGGCTAAACCGTTTAGCCTGCCATCGCATCTTTACTACTCTATATAATCTGCCTTGGAAATGGAATTTTTAAAGTGAACCAATGGCATCAATCAATTCTTGTCCAAACAAATGACAGCTCCCGTTTCCACAATTTGCGTGTTGCATCGTAATTTAGGTCGACAATTTACATAAATACCTAATTATAATTTTTCAACAAGATGTTTCTATAGTTTACCCTTTGGAAGCGAAACAATGAAACTTCAAAATAAATTTTATTCTTTCCAAAATTCCTCAGTAGAGCATACACTTAGGTATGTATACTAATTCATTCCTTCCTTTTTTTCTATCAATTGATTTCTTGACTTGATAATTTTAATTATTATGTAAAATCCCTTTATTTTAAATGACGGTAGTTGGATAATGAATGATTCGTAATAATATTTATTTAAATAATTACGTTTAAAGTTTGTTAAACTGGCAAAAAAGAAGTTTCAAAATGCCACATAAAATTCAACGGGAATTTGTCAACGTCCACAAACCAACCAACTAAGCACGTTGAAAATGTTCATAATTATTTCTAAAATAATAGCATCATCTACATTATACATATCTGTCGGATAAAATGTATCTATTTAAGTTTATTTAAAAAAAATAAATATCTACTAATCTAGAAACTTCCTTTCCACACCTATTTTCAAGCTTTCTCATATCACCCCATGCATCGTTCATGTCATTCATCATCATCTTTTGATCATTTCCATTCCAATTACGACCTGGATAATTAGCGTAGTATAAAAAATGCCAGTCAAGAGTAGTGAAATGCCCGCCCCCGCTTTCATGGAATAGGCTCCTAAAAGATTACGGAAAGGTATAATACCTTCCCGGAAATCGGTTTTATTCCCACCGAGATCCATTCATTTCATTCATCTTTCTTCGTTTGCTCTGTTCCTGTTCCATCCTGTCACGCCGTCACAGCTTGGAATTTTTTGAAATAGAGGTTTCTAAACCTCTTAGATATTGGATTTTGGTTTTCCAGCAGCCAACTGATTGCTGGCGAATTGACGGATCTTTTAAACTAAAAAATTGTGACATTGATGGTGGCAGTCAATTAGACAGTCAATTTTTTGAAGTTAATATAGGTGATCAGAGTAGTTGACAACTGTTAATTGGTTAACATTTAGATTGGTGGGTGTTTAGTTGATGACAGTTAGTCGTTAGTCTTGAGCGGTTTGGGAGGATTAAAAGAGGTAATTAAAATTAAAGTATTTCTGATAATTGTAGTGTGACATTCAATAAAATATTGTTTCGCCATTAGTTCATAATTAATTATATTGTTTGTAAATTGAACTATATTTTATTTTTTATTTAAAAATTGGTAAAATGGACCAGAACAAGTCAAGGGAGGAAGATTCAACTCCACCAGGGCGGTGGAAGAGGATAATAAGAATGTCTTCTGAGGAGGAGGATGTGGAGACGGAATTACCAACTGAGGTCTTTTTATTTAAAAATTAGTAAAATGGACCAGAACAAGTCAAGGGAGGAAGATTCAACTCCACCAGGGCGGTGGAAGAGGATAATAAGAATGTCTTCTGAGGAGGAGGATGTGGAGACGGAATTACCAACCGAGGTCATTATTATTGAGAGTGATGAGGATGAAGATGTTCTACCGAAACTTTCTGACACAGGTTACAAGTTTAATGCATAAGACATATTTAACTGCCATTTTAATTAAGAAAACAATCAACATTTTCGATTTCATTAATTTGACTACTAGGAAGCTTATCATTAGCTTCATGTACAAGTTCAGATGAAGCCTGTTCATGGCCTTCTTCAAACCGCTCCTCTCCACAGTCCGGTAAAAGGAAGTTAACGTCTCAGGAGAAAGGTCAAAGATGGAGGCAACGAGTCACCCAGTCCAAAAAGATGCATGCCGCGAGGATGCGGAAAAGGAATAAGAGGTTATCTTCCTTGTCATCAATGTCAAGTCAATCAAGTCTCTCGTCTCAATCTACAACTTCGTCAAGTGAAGATCTGTCGCCCCAAAGTCGTTCTCATTCAACACCCCAGGAAACCCGGAAGCGGAAACTACCTTCTTATACCCAACGTGTGACCCCCTCCCAAAAGAAGCGTGCTAATTTGAAGAAGTGTAAGCGGGAGGATGATTTGGAGGTGTCTGAGGCGTCACCATCAGAATCATGCTACAGCAGTAGCTCGTCGGAGGAAGACCAGATTGAAGAAGATAAAGTTGACTGTTTGCCTTTCGTCAGCATCCACTGGCTTCCCGTGGAAGATCTTAAATATCTTATCCAGCAAGACACTACAAAGCGCGACGTAGAGAAAGCAATAATTGAAGAAATTATGGCACGGCTTAATGATCAATTAAAGATTTATGAAAAGCAGCCAGCGTTGGACATCCGTAACCAATACGGCTTCAAGACTGCCTTTTATTTGCGAACAATTAAAAACCCTGACTATCATAGTCAAGCCAGAGGCCTGGATAAGAAAAACATTACTTACGATAAGATAGATTTTCAGTACCGACCAGGAAAAGAAGAAATTTACTGCTTGACAAGCGGTCAAGGATGGCAAGACATCCAGAAACATGCATGTTTCGAATTTCCACATAAGATAATGGTCAGATTGACAGATGAGGCTGGAAGTGTGGAGGCAAAGCGATATTTCGTTGGCGAAGTTCGGAAGACGATCAAGTACAACAAAACGGTTTCTGAATCGGATCAACTAACAAGCTACTCCGAAAATATCCACAAACCCGTTAGGGGAAATTCATCCCTCTACCGTCTGAAGGAGTTTACACCGGAAACGAGAAAGAAAGTGGTTGTCCTTGAATTTGGACTCACAGGAGTTCGAATTCATCAAGAAATGGATCCAAAGAATGTACCGGAAATATTGCATCACTTCTCCAAGATCCTGAAAGGAAAAAGGACTTATCAGTACGGGCCTGGCGTTAAGAAGGAGGATAAGAAAGAGGAAAAGGATATTCCAATGAGATTGGTGAATTTAATATCAAACCGCAATCCTATCACCAACAACCTGAATAACGCGCTGGCATCAGAAATTTATAAGTACTCACGAAATCCTAGTTCAAATCAGGAACTTATCAATCGCTTCGCAGTGTGCCCCAGCCAACTCGCCAAATACTTTAATGCCTGCAGGTTTACGTTAAGGTATGGCTCAACTGGAGCACACGACAGGAAACTTTCTGGATGTCCGCCCACAACCAAAGAACTCTTCAAGGCTATGAGGAAAATTGATCCGTTGGAAACATCTTCCGTTAAAAGCGATACGCCGATAACCCTGGACGTTTTTCAAAGAAAGATTAAGAATTTAAAGTTGAGGTTCCTGCTGAACGGGAGCGTTTGGCAGGAGATAAATTTTCTTAAAGCTGTAGCCTGCGAGTTATCCCTAAACGAAAAATTTTACTGGAAGTTGGCTGGCCAATGGCTGTACTGTAGTACCGGTTATCATCATCTGATTGATAAGGAATTTCTGGAAACACTGAACTTGAAAGACGGAACCGTGGATATTCTAAGTTCCACGGATGCTGTGAAGTTAACAGAGAACTGGGCTGAAGAAGAGAGTAAAGCTGAGTATCTCCAGAGGTATGAAGCCGCCGGAAGTCAGGGTCAAAGTGACGGGAAAAAAATTTGTTACTTTTTTCCACCCAAAGAAGGACAAGGAGAGTACCTATTTGACATGATGTCAATCCAGACGACAGGCAAGGGTTGGAGTGGAAGGCCTTCCATTTCGCTGTTTTATTTGTTTGACCGCTTCGGTTCTGGATTTCCACCAGCCAGCGTTATAACTCAGGATTCAATCAAAATGATAAGCAAAACCGTCAATGGTCAAGATCCTCATCCTTTACAAGCATTCTACCAAGGGGTGTATATATATACATTCTACGATGAAAACAAGGATGGCCACATATTTTCAAAATTATTTCCAAGTTTTGGAGATTTTAGAAAGTGCTTCCAGAGCAACACCAAAAATAAAATTTCTGTTGTTGTCGGCCTTTGCACTGGGATGGAAGGGACGCAGTACACCCTGGAACGTGAGAAGAACTTGGAGAGGACATTCACCCAGAAAAATGTCAAGGAAGTTGTGGAAATGTTTGAGCAAGCGGTTCCAGAGAAAGTGGAAATATTTCACCGGGAACTGGGATTGGCGGAGAATGAGAATCATTCCTGCTGAGTAAATTAAAAGAAAGTATGTATTGCCTGAATGATGACGGAGAGCTATCCGGAGATTTGTTGAAACTTCGGTGCGGTTCAGATTTCAAGCTATTTGAGAATCGAGATTTGAATAAGAGCTTGTTCGAGAACGGAATTAGATCAGTGTTCATAACCGGCTTCCCTGGGTTTAGGCACAAGCTCGAGGTTTACAACATTGTCAAGAAAATGGCCAACTTCAACCAGGTTAACGTTAGACTTGTGGAGATTCTTAGGACGAAAACTGAGAAGGGTACTGGTTGCAATGAAGGGGGACGTGAAAATGGGGGAGCAGTGCTGAATGGAAGTCAATTTATTGTAATTTAATCTAACGTTTGTCATAGTGATTTTTGAAGCTTGTCATTTTATACTAATTAATTATTTCTTTAAAAATATTACTTATACCTTACCATTATACAGAAATGCATGAATTTTATTATGAAACGAATGATTTATTTGCCAAAAACAGTTACTTGTTTATATAGTGAATTCGGTATAGTGTAAATTTCCGGTTATTTAACTTAACCAAAGAGTTTTAGCTAGGAAAGTTATAATATTTCATAACGATTTCTTAACTTGCTTGTATCTTGTACAAAACTAATTGTTAAACTCTAATTAAAACCACTAATAAAATGTGTGAAACCCCAAAAAATTATTGGCTAGACAGAGGCGTTATAATTATTTACAATTTCTTGTGTCGCCCCAAATCAAGATTTTGTTCAGATAACTTAATAATAACTGTTTCCCACTTTGCCCCGTGATATAATTAATGCACAACATCTTTCACATTTCTGAGATATGTAAATAAGTGCAACTTAACTATTCTAAAAGTAATAATGATTCTTTAAAAGTTGCAGGAAAAATTAATTACCTACTTCTGTCCGAGTTATAAATTGACTGTATGAGTTCACTTTTCGATGGAACAAAAAATATTCAAAATGATACTTGTAGCTTATCACATAGATAATCATAATGGCTATTCATTATTCCTGCAAATACGCATTTCTTATAAATATAATCAAAGTTAATTTATTAATTGCATCTCCGGAAGTAGACCGGTTCCTCAAAGCGTTGTCCCGTTAAGCAGCTTTATAAATTATAATTTGTGTTAAAGCAACTCATTTTGATTCGTAGTAATATTTTTTTATCAATTGCAAATTGTTCAACTAAAACTATTTTTACGGATTCTCGCATTGCCCCATATCCGATTAATCGTGTTTCCTCCAACTAACCGCGCAGCAAGTGAAACCTAGGTGGTAATTACTAATTAGCATTACGTAATAATAAATGCAATGAGTTAGTTAATGCATTGAAATTATCTGTGTAAAAGTATTTTAGGGCAGGCTGGCTCAGGATAAGGTGACGTATTTCATGCAAAAAATAACGTTTCCGTTCACCGCTGCTGCCTGGATGCATTTTTTTCTTCTTGTCGTTTTTATGTCGTCTGTTTGGCTTGTGGATATTAACATTAACCAAGGTTATTTGGGAGAAAATTTAATTTAAGGATTCATTTTTCTCTAGGAAGCTGACCGAGTGCTGATTTAAATGATTGTACTAATCAATTTGTGCAGTTGATGTTGGTTTAAGCTTGATTGATTTGGAGGTGATTTGGAGAGAAAGTAGTTAACGCAGTTAATTTGGAATAGTTATCGTGAAAGAAGTTTCTTAACACTGATAAGTTTAATTGTTAATTAGGAAAGTTAGTGTAAGGGGTGGGATTTTCGGGATTCGAGATCGACGGTGGGCATTGTTGCCTTTTTAGATTCAACGGTCAAGTAAACCATTTTGATTGAACTGGTAAGTAAACGAGTTTAATTAAAATTGAAAACTGATAATATTTAAAACTGCTTTGTCTCCAGTCCAGTCGTCTAGTCAGTTGTTTGTTAATAATGTGTTGTATGTTATATGAAATTAATAGTTATTATGGACCGACGAGAGGAGATAGAGTCGCCTTCACCGCCAGAAGAGGTAATGGAGATGGATTGCAATTACAGTGACGGTCAGTAATTAATAAATTGGTTAAATTAATTAAGTAGCATTAAAAACACCAAAGTAGTAAATTAATAAACCATTTCATTAAATGAAATCATTTTGTGTGTAATTTAAACAGTTGATGACAATGATGACCAGAGAACAGTTCCACTGCATGATCAACATGAAAACCCGAATTTTTCAAGAAACTTAGCAGCGGCAGAGCACATCTCCCATCAGAATGGATACGTGGCCGGTCAAGGGACATCACAAATCGAGTTAGGGGACTCAGTCAGTGATGATGATGATGACGCTTCCATTGATAACTACGCTGGGGATGGGGATAATGATCACTACGCTGGTGACGATGATAATGACGGTGGGGACAATGATAACGACGCTGGGGATGTTGATGATGACATTTCCATTGATAACGACGCTGGGGATTGTTGATGATGACATTTCCATTGATAACGACGCTGGGGATGTTGATGATGACATTTCCATTGATAACGACGCTGGGGATGTAGATAATGACGCTTCCATTGATAACGACGGTGGGGATGATGATAATGACGCTGGGGATGATGATGACGCTTCCATTGATAACGACGCTGGGGACGATGATGACAGTGGGGTTGTTGATAATCCTGAGAATGATGATAACCCTCGGGGTTATGTCAGGGATGAACCTGGCAGTGAAAATGACGTAATACCGGATCTCTCTACGACAGGTTATATTTAATAATATTTTCGTTTTATAAATTTACCTGCATTTTCAGTTGCCGTTCAATTTGTGATTTTATCAATATTAATATTTATTTATACAGACGAGGTCGAGGATATGTCCGACTCGGCCTCCTCCTCAGTGTCAATTCACTCAAATCAGACAAGCGCCGCACCGTCAGCAACACCGACACCCAATCGTTCAGACGATCCCCGTACTTCGGAATCTCGGAAAAGGAAACCTGCAACTCCCTCCAAAATGAAACGCTTCAGTGCCAGAAAAAGGAGACGTACGGATAAGAGGGTGGAATTGGATCGAGGCGGATCAGTCTCACCAGAACCTTCTGACATGAGTTCCGATGAACAGTCTAAGAAGAACCAAGTGGTCTGTTTGCCATATGTCAGCATCCACTGGCTTGCGTTTCAACATCTCAAGTACCTCCTGGAACAAAACCCTCCAGAAACTCCAGTTCCAAAGGACGAGATCGAGATTTCAATAATTAAATCAATTATTAAAGGACTGGCATTTCAAGGGAGAAAGTACGAATTGAAGGAGAATATATTAGAGTTCCCCAACAAGTACAACTTTAAAACCATGTTCTACGTGCGCACAGTTAAAAACACTGACTGGCATAGTTTAGCGCGTGGGGTGGAAAGTTATTCTGAAACACATGACAAATTGGACTTCCAGTACCGACCTGGAAAAGGAGTTATTTTGTGCTTAACCAGTGGCCAAGGATGGCAGGATATCCAGAAGTATGCCTCTTTCGAATTCCCCCACAAGATAATGTGCAGACTGACTGATGAGACCGGAAGAAGCAGAGAGTCCACGCGTTCTTTCCTGAAGCCAAATCAGAAATCGACAAAGTGTAGCAAAAACGTTTCAGACTTGGATCAACTGACAAGCTACACTGAAAACATTTGTAAACCAATCGGGGAAAAATCCTCGCTGCATCGACTCAAGGAATTTCAGCCGGAACTGGACAAGAAGAAGAGGAAGACACAGGTGGTCATTGAGTTTGGACTGACAAATGTCCGGATTCATAAAGAAATGGATCCTAATAATTTGCCAGAAGTGCTTGATCACTTTTCCAAGATTATGAAAGGAGAGCCTACTTATGAGTACGGATCTGATTCGCAGGAAGAACGTGACAGCCCCATGCCTTTGGTACAAGCTATATCCAGTCGTAATGAAATTGCGAAAAATTTGAATGATGAGCTGGTATCTCAAATTTTTGAATGCTTGCGATATAGTAATTCGAATCAGGAGCTACTCAATCGATTTGCTGTGTGCCCCAGCCAACTTTCTAAATATTTTAACGCCTCCAGCTTTTCCTTAGGATATGGTTCCAATGACAACGGTGTGGCACTTGATGGCTGTCCCCCAACATCCGACGAAGTTTTCACTGCCATGAGAAAAATTACTTGTCGGGAGAAAGAAAGGTCAAACAAAGATATGGTCATAACCTTTCCCTCGTTTCAAAAACGGATTAAGGAATTGAAACTGAGGTTTTTGCTCAATGGGAGTAGTTGTCAACAGCTAAAATTTCTCAACGCTTTAACTGGTGAGATTCACCTGAATGGCAAATATTATTGGAAATCGGGTGGACATTGGCTGTATTACAGGAGCGGCTATCACCATCTCATTGATGAGGAATTTCTTAAAATTCTGAACAATGATAACGTGGACATTATATGTTGTCCGGATTCAGTAAACTTAACAGAGGACTGGAATGATGGAGAGAGCAAATCTGCTTATCTTAAGAAGTATGAAGCGCTAGGGAATCAATCTCCCAAGAGACCCTTGTTTCTGTTTCCACCCAAACAGGGAAACTATCTTTTTGATATGATGTCAATCCAGACCACTGGAGGCGATCCGTGTATTTCTCTCTACTATTTGTTTGAACACTTCGACTCTGGAATACCACCGGCCAGCGTGATCATTCAAGATTCAATCAAATTGATAACCAGTAATAGAAGCCCTCACCCGCTTCAATCATTCTACGAAACTAACAAAAGTTGTGACATTTTTAGCGGACTATTTCCAACATTTAGAGACTTTAAAAAGTGCTTCCAAAGTTCTGTAAAAAACAAGGTTTCAGTTTTTGTCGTCCTTTGCACTGGATTGGAAGGAACCGAGTATACACTGGAACGTGAGAAGAACTTGGAAAGATCCTTCACCCTGAAAAATGTTAAGGAAGTTGTGGAAATGTTTGAGCGAGACGTTCCAGAGAAAGTTGAAACATTTCACCAGGAACTTGGATTAGTTGGGGACGTGGATCGTTCCAGCGAAGTGATAGTAGCGGAACTGCTGAAGAAATTAAAAGGAAGTGTGTACTCCTTGAACGATGATGGAGAGCTATCTGGAGATCTGCTAAAACTTCGATCTGGTTCGGATTTTAAGCTGTTTCAGAATCAAGATTTGAATGAAAGTCTGTTCGAGAACGGAATTCGCCAAATTTTCCTAACCGGCTTCCCTGGATTTAGACACAAGCTTGAGATTTATCGTTTAGTGGACAAAGTCAAAAACCAGTTCCAACTTCGACTTGTTGAGATTCATCGAAAGAAAGGGATTGAGAAGAAAGCATTGAGAGATTGTGAAGAAAGCAGCGAAGAAAGTCAAGAGGAAGAAAATAGTGAAGAAGAAAATTGAAACGTGGGTTAATCAATTTTAAACTTTAATCAATTTTTGCATTGCATTGTAAGAAAACGCTTGTTCCATTATTATGCTGTTTCTGTTTAGCATTAGCAAAATTAAATGAATTGTCTGCTAACATTAAATTACAACATGCTTAAGTTACCCCATCACCATTACTAATCTCACTTGTTGAAAATGAAATAAATTACCTTGCATAATATATAACCTATGGTTCCATCCATTCTATTATAATGTACCAGTTTGTTATTTGTTAGAAAAGATGAGTATACATAGAATTGAATTTATAAATTGTATACCAAGTTACTGTGTATGCGTATTTCTTGTCAAATTAATTGTATGTTACAGATATGTAAAAATAATAATTATTATTGTAAGACCAAAAATCGAATAAAAAATAATAATGATAATGCAAGTAAAAGTAAATAATATGCTGCATGTTATCGTTTTGATTTATGATTCCAAATTGGAATTTCCAATGATGAAAATTGAATATTTCCCGTAGTTTACAGTAATTTGTTATAAAAAGTGACTTCTTTAAATCATTTATTTTTACTTCTCAATAAATACTTCCAACACAGTAAACAAATAAATTAAACTCCAAAATCAACAATTTAAATATAGAAATTATCTACGCAAAGAAAACATGGCAAAAGTAAATTTAATTTAATGATTTAATTGGCAATGATTTCCAAAGCACCAGCAGCAGCGCTAGCACTTAGCACCTTCTCCTGCAGCCTCAGCACCAGAGTCGGAAACGGGGACGACATCTCCACCGCTGGCAAGAACGTCCAAGGTAAGATCACTGCCTTGAGCAAGCTGACTGACATGGATATCCTGAAAACCAGCCAAACCTCCTTGTCCGTCGTTACTGGTAACTTCCAAAATGTTGCCGTCTTGGTTGACTAAGGAGTGAGCAACGCTTCCGATGACGATGTAAGCTCGAACTCCTGGACTTCCAGCATCAGATCCCCAACCGCTGCCAGTGGAAATAGGGTAGTGATCGGCAGCGGCACCAGCATCAGAGGAAGGAATGATTGCTTGGTGTTGGCCTATGTAGAAAAACCAAAGATAATACTCGATAAATATCAAATACTTCAATTTTCGAAGCACAACTGCTAAATAACCATGATAAGTATAGTTATAAATAATAGTTTACTTAACTTTAAAGGAATGGTTTGGAATGATGATTTTACAGTTCAATCCATCCATCTGTTATACATGAAACCCTTGTGTTTTAAAAAGATCCACGTAAAAATGTATTTCATAACAGTCAACCAGAATATATTTGTTGCAGTTGATTCCAGAAATCAGAAGGGTTAAAATTAGAAAGGATTAAACAAATGCTGCTATTTAAACTCTTAAGAATAGTGAACCCAATGACTGATTTACGTAACTGTGTGTTCAATTCTTCACTTGATCATTTAAACAAATACTACAATGACTATATCTAGTATATAGTCGTTGAAATAAATATGAATTGTTTCTGGACTCTACTCACTTTCTGGACTCCCTGTTTATGTTGGCCGCGATGATATGCGTGGCGTTTTGTTTATTCTTATAAACTTTCTCCATGAAACCCTATTAAATGGGCTAATAGGGAGCATCGCTTCCTCATCACATATACTCCTTGACGTCAGCACAAAAAGTATCGCCGGTTCATTGCTGCAACGACAAGTCAATGAAAGCACATGCACAAAAAAATGGGAAAGTTCATTGACCGGAGTAACTGGCTAATGAACAAATTGGGAAGAACATAAAAGTTTTTTGAGCAGTAATTGATTTCCGAACTTGCAGTTTAGATAAAGTAATTCGTTTTTTCTTTACGATACACTAAGTTAGGAACAGCCCCTTATTACTTACATTTTTACGTATACATGCATGCTGGACCCAACGGAGTAGCCTTTGTTGGCTTTCTATGTGATGCTATGGAAAGAAAATGGAATAGTGTAGAAATAAAAAGTTTGTCAGTTTGTTTTCACATGAAAACTTATAAAGTATTCCTTTTTGATAATGGTCTATTACGAAAGAACTTCTAATTATGATATTATGATAAGTCATTTAATTAAGAAATAAAACTGTACCAGCAGGGTAATGCCGTGCATCAAAATTTAATTTCAAAGAAGTAAATATTCGGCTACAAATTATATTGTCATCTGATACAAATGCTCTATTCCATATAATGTAATGATCTTTTCGATAAACATGTAAATTCATGAAAAGAAATACTCGAATATGTCTTTATTTTAGAAAACTTATTTTTATTTTAGATAACGATTCTTTATCATCGATTTTCTTTTTTGTGAACCTAGGTGTTTTTATAGATATCAAAAAATGAAGCTTATATTTATTACCAAATCTGATAAATATCACTTTACTGTTAATTTTCTCGTATCACTTTTGCATGCACCTTTTTCCAAAAAAGTAATTATTAATTCATTATTTCTCAGCAGGATTCTTTTCCAGTTCTTTGTAAGTTCCGCTTGTATCGTCAGTTGCGCTCAGGAACATTATTTCATACCTATTGCACATAATATGAACACCAAATCGGTAGATTACATATGAACAAATGTGGACATTATAAAATTGTGTCATATCCTAGGAGGAAACACTCATGTCTATAATGTATAAAAATGGTCATTCAATGCATCACTTCAAGCGATCAATATTACGATATATACATACAAAGTCATGCACACTTACATATAAGTACACGCGCTGTGATAATCTTTCTGTTAACTTGGTATTACCCGTCACTCCCTTTTTGTCCCGATACAAAGAAAGTAGCTTATCTTGCTAATTATTTTTGAATAGCCACATAGTTTTTTCCCTTTACGGAGGTATAAATATAATTAAAGCAAAATATATTTTTCCCTTGTGAATAATTTTTCTGGATCCCTTTCCCGACCTCTTCTTTCAAAAATCACAGCAATGTTTGGCTTCCGAAGGAAAAAGGTGAAAGAAGAAGACGTCGGATTAAACGACGTTAGTTCGACTCAACCACAACATCAGCAAACTTCACCTGACACCGGAAACGTAACTAGAGATGTCGATTTATCAATGGCAGTTCAGAGAAGAGTAAAAAGGGGTAAAACTGAAGACGAAGAAAACTCCTTAGGAGAAGTGTTAATCCCGCATTGTCCAGAAGCATCATCATCAAACTCGGCAATATTTACGGTGGCTACCGAAGTACAGCCCAGGATAAAGGCAGAATCTAAAAGAGTAAGTATTGAAAGTGAAATTTCTTCTTCGAATTCGTCATCAATTGAAGATGCTCTACAACGAGCAATCGGACGCGGAGATGATGACTCAGATGAGTTTGCGGATGCTTTTGCAAGCACATCAAGAAAATCGGGTTCTAAGAGAGTCAAACAGCAAAAGCAACCATCGCAGGAAAGCCGTGAACAATCTAACAAACATGGAAGAACCAAACCTCCTGTCCAAGAGGCATCTAATGAAGGAGAAGGTGAATGTGATCTGCAGAATCTCCAAAATCCAACAGCATCACGAGATATGCCTGGTCCAGATCACGGAAGCATTGACATTGAAGGTCATTTGCCAGCAGAAGATGCCAATGATCGAAATCCGACTTATGTGGAAACTTACCTAGGATTGATGTACAAGGCCGGACTGAGCCCCTTTTTGCCGGACGGATCATCTCCAGGGATTTGGGGATGCTGTCAGATTGCATGTTTCATCCAAGTGGTAATTTTCTAAATATAAATTATTGTATAAATATATTCTCATATGAGGTTCATTGGTTTTTGTCGGATATTATTTCAGCATCGTGCTCCATTTCTAGAAGCAAAGCATAATTCATAACGGCTCATAATATTTTGCATAATGCATCAGACAGAACAAATTTTTCTGAACAATTAGTAAATTATTTCATTAATTTTATTTTTAATGCATGTAATCAGATTAATTTTGGACATACTATAATATGTAAGGAACCGTTCACAAAATACGTAACAGGCTTAGGGGGAGGGGAGTGGTCTGAGCTTGCGTTTCGCCCTATGTTAACTAGGGTATCCTGTAATGTTATATTTGCGTTACAGGGGGGGCGTAAGGTGTCCCAAAAAGTTTGTTTTACGTATTTTGTGAACGATCCCTAATTACCTATCCAGTGACATAGTTACGTGCAGAGTCCCGTTTGCTTTCACTATGTTATGGAAGCATTGCAATTTAACAACTATTGATTGGCAAAGTATTTTCTCCTTCAGTAGTAGGGTTGGATGATTGTCAATGTCATAATATGCCAATTGACATGCCATGCCAAATATTCGAGGTGATGGGACTCACTTTAGACGATGAAAGCTGGCATCCTTTTCTGCCTTATCTAAATGTCATGACATTTAGTTCACAAATTTACTTTGTTATCAACATACGTTTTGCAAAATCCTCTTCCAAAATCATTTCATGTATAATTTATTGTAATAAGAGTAAACGTTTTCGACTTTGCATATAAATTAGAAAAACTGTATACATGTAAACATATTTCTTTTTGTCAATGTCAATCGACATTTTGACACTCGTGTCAAGAATATGTCGAAAATTGACAATTGGCAACCGGCAACCCTACAACATACTACTCTCCATTCGCATTTTTCAACATTACATTTTTGCATTTTGGACATTGTATGATACATGTATGTAGAAAATATATTATGTACCTAAGCTTTTCATAGCTTTTGGGAGTGGACCTACTAGGTATATACACAGTTATGACGTTATAGAGAACGATTAAAATGTTCCCTGTTTGTATAAAAGAACAAAAAATGTATATACATTTTCCATACATCGTTATTCTCCTTTGTCATATCTAGTTTGTGAAAACCATCGTGAGGTATTTCATTAATTCATACCTATTCACCATGTGAGTCACAAGATTCTAACGTCATATACTTACTAGTAAAAATTCATAGGATATAAAAGTATGTCTTTTGTATTTAATATGCAGATTAGTTGTATGTCCTTACAGCATATGTTTACATGTCGAATTTGTTCCTGTTATTCCCGTGGAATGAAGTGGGTTACCTGTCCATTCGGTTTGTTAATGTATAAATAAAGCATACGTATACGGAAATAATTTCATGTTCCTTCCCGTTGTATCTCGTTTTACATCATGACACAATATTGTGTAGTTTATAATTGCCTCAGATTTTACAGGCGTTTGTGTCAGAGGAGACCTGGAAGAAATGCTTATTTATAGTGCTTGTAAGATATCTTGACTATTGAAATTGTATTTCCAAATTCAGGAAAGTAGGCTTCAGGCAAATCGCATTTTCAATGGAACCAATTAGCGAATTGGTATATTATTATCATGGCATAAACAATCCGGTATACGTTTTACATGAGAAAACGGTGTGCTTGGTACAAAGGAATTATTTCTTCGTAAAAATGTATGCGCACGTAAAACAGATTTTATAAAACAATACTGGGTTATTGACCCTGACTCGCGCATGATATCAGTACATTCCGTTCCATAGTGTGGTTGATATCCATTACTAACATTTATGCAATAGTTGGAACATGCGTCATTGCATTTTTCCCTACGTCATAATTCTCCCGCATACTTACACGCGATATTGCCGTGGCAAGCATACGCAGTCGGTGTAAGCTGAAAATTACGGGTCGTTCATAAACAATACTAAATTTTTCTGCAAATGACTAAGACGATCTAAAGTTTAATTTTATATAAATTTATACATCTGCAGTAGATTTAAGTTTTGTTGATCACCCAGTTTATGAAGGACCCCCTAATTCTCAGCTTAAATCCTATACCGACCAGCTTATTATGCTACTGTGAATAAGGAGCAGCTTATGAGACCAAAATTTTTAACAATCTTACTCTTAATTTATATTCACATAGAATAAAAGAAATGTATTTTAATTATTGCCATGTAGTACAATATGTTAAAGGACGCAAATTTTGTCCAACAAATTATTACCATTAATTGATTATTATTTTGGTTACCAAATTTAGTTAGGGTTTTCATTCCAGTTCATTTGAGTAAATTTCTGAGAAACGGTTTAAAATGTTTTGAACAACATTTCCAATATGCTAGGAAATTTAAAATATCTTGAACTCACAATATCTAGTAGAACGGTTTTGCTGTTGAGTAAACGTCAATTCAATTTTGTCTTTCATTCTTCTGGATTTGTTTCGTTTTGCCCCGGAGAGCGAAATTTTTTTAATTGACAATGATTTCTAGAGGAATTCGAATTTTGAAAAACGGTAAAAAGTCCGGTCTCCGGAACTATTTGGCCTTCCTTCTGGTGAAGGTTCCATCGAATTATCTCAATCAGGGCCCAAGAAAATCTCTTAAAACCACTTAACCTTTCACCTCCTCTGGTGGCTTTATAGTTTAAGTATAATTTTTTTCATTTTCCATTCCGGGGGTTTTAGTGGATGCAGAATCCGAAAATCACTGTTAAAAAGTTTTTAAAAAATACGTTCCTGTAAGGATATCGAAAATATGTACGTCTACTCTGTTGCATTGATTACGTTAAGTGTAAAGATCGTTTTACAATGTTATTACATTACAACGTCATTTCAACATATTTGGAATCTATTTGCAAGCTGGCTTTCTTCATTCGAAGATTTCAAATTTCAAAGCACCCCAGATGTTTTTTAAATAATCAACAAAGGTATGTTGCATTCCAACTAGAGCTATGAATTATATCAAATGTTTCGTGAAGTGGGCATAGTTAGTGCTGATTTTTGCAGAAAAGATCCACTTTCATTGTCCAAAAATTCCACGCATTCCACTATGCATGTTAATAAGTATAAAAGCAGTAATCTCATGAAAACAAATAGATAAATAAATACCCTCCGTAACTTATAATACTAAAAAGTGGTAGGTGCCTTAAATGCCTAATGTATAAATTGTCAAGCCTATTTCTTATTAGGATTTGCCTGGCAATGTTCTCTCCTGTTTTACATTATTGCTGGTTGAGAAATTTCAAATTTCTTTTGTCATAATAAAAGATGGACGGACATGAGTTAGTCATTTTTGCATTATTCCATGACATTCCCATTTATCCAAAAAATCTATACACATAAATTGAAATCAGACTGAGCATTATAAGTGAATATGAAGCAGCATGCAGTCTCCTTGTTTATATGGATCAATCATTTAGGGTCAGCTCTACCAAATTTTTGAGTGATAGGAGGAAACTTGGGTGGTGTAAAATTGCAATTTCATGAAAATGTCTACATTTTCTAATTAGATCATGAACCATATATTATGCATCATTTTGAAACATAGATAGAATTTATTAATATTGCAATGTTTGCTCATTTGTTTCCTATCTAGCGTTAGAGGCGTCATAATATTTATGTAATCTTTCATCAATTTATTTTCGGATAATTGATGTGAAGTCTCCACGTCTTCAGAATGAAGGCTACAATAACAATCATTTTTAAATATTTAATTTTGCTTTAAAAATGTTTACTTCATTAAAAATAATTACTACTACGGGAGAGTACTGGTAGTTGCATTTTTGGTATGAATGAACGAACTGTTTATTGAATCCAATGAACCCTTTATTTGGTAGCATTCATATTGAATGACACATCCATTCATGAGAACGGGCATAACATTTATATCGTAATTTTATTTCGTAATACGAAAGTCATCACCTCACTTTAACGTTTATTTTAAATGAAAATAATGCCAATACATAAAATTGGTAACATTAAAAGTAATCTGAGCGCGTTGTCGACCTTGCTACAAAATAGTTTTTTAAATCCAGAACTTGTTTTTTTTAAATCAAGAACTATTTAGAATATTCTCATTTCACAAAAAATACATAATAATGGCCATACTTTAATAGAGTTATGTTTGTAGAGTTCATGAGTAAATGCTCCATTTTTCTAGGGCCTTTATTGGGTTTTCACTTTCGCTGCAATCCTGGAGGCGTCCGCTGTAGCCAAAAATACATGTATTGCTTTCATGGGCTTAGAAGGCGACTTGGAAGATTTTTCAAATATGTGCTACTTTATAATGAACGTCTGTCTCAACATCTACTCTGCCTATCTGTTCACCATGCAGCAGCACAGATTTGCAAAAATCGATAAAGACGGCTTACTTTATATGAGCAATCGCGTTATTACTACTATACAAATTTTCTCTATACTTTTATATATATATCAGAATGTGACATTCCGAGACTGGATAAGACGATTGATCCGGAAAAGTACAGACCTGGTTTTTACCAACATATTGAATGCCATTCTGGACAAAATGAAGGAACAACCAATGGGACTCGGCAGTGGACAGTTTCTCATTGATGAAAGTTTCCTGTTTCGAGTAAGTATTTTATGTTAATAGTAAACAGCACAATTTTCGTCATTTTGCAAAAATGTTGGACTAAAGTATGATTTTCTATCGACTTGAGAATTTGTAAAATTACTAAAGAAATACTGTCCGAAGATTGTTAGAGATATACCATGAAAATATCACAATTAATTCAATTTCTTCCGATTTTTCAGTTCCTTGGTACCGTGGGTTCGGTGTTTGTGCTACAAGCACAAACTCGCCAAGAACCTCCTCAACAAAACTCACGATAACCAGTATGTGAATGAAGAAACCGGGCAACAAAAAAGCAAGCAAATGGTTTTTTAATAATTCATTTTAAATATTAATTACGCTATCGTATACATAAGTCATTAGCATAAACGCATTTTGCAAGCATGCATTTAAGACTATAATGTAATAATAATACTGAAATGTGCACTTGACATCGAAATTGTTCAATAATGCAACTGGTAGTAGTTAGTATTTTACTGGTGGTACTGATTTATAATTCACTCTATTTCGTGTTTCTCATGGTTTCTCTCGACCAGAACTACTTGCTTTCACCAATTGTAAGAATAATAACTAATGAATAATACACACAATTACAAGCATGCATATGTTCTTTCAGCACACTATACTGTCTATTCTACATTACTGCTTTTACTACAAATACAAATACCTATATAGCTTATTATACGATGAATATGTTCGCTGCTTAATATACATAAACATGATAAATCTCTTCGCGTATATCTTTTAAACTAGGTGATTCCACAGGCACAGAACTTCCCTAGGAGCAAATATAATGCAATATGTGTATGCTTTAAAGTGATATAATATAGTAAACATTTAAAAGTAGCAGATAATTTGTAGTATAGAGCAAGCTTATTTAGCTACACCACGTCCCCAAAAAATGGAATATTATTGATGAAATATTTTGTTGTCGCATTTTATGGCAGTGCTCATAAAATACGCGCGTGTTGCATAATCTTAACCGTCGTTACCTTTTGTAGTTTCTGTGTTATTGATAGAAGATCTTTTGTAAATTAGAATATGTAAATGATCGCGGAAGACATTTCCAAACTGTATTTTTCAATTTTCTCCACGCCACATTTCCAGCTAGAAATCATTATGAAGGCTGAGATTTCGAATGACGTATTTTACATACATTCTATTACTAAATTAAGTTCACCAATATTGTTTGTGGGAGATTATGGTTGAATATATGAACATATATCCTGGATAATGTAACATCGGTCACAGTATATTTTATGCAATGCATAATACAATATCTATGTATAATAGTTAATAATTCACTATTATATGCCATTCAAATGATGTTGGTGAAACAAATAATTACTGCTTATGACGTACGAACATACCAAAAAGGACTACAGATATGTAGGTGTATAAATGAATTTTCTATATTGCGCAACGCTTTGGGACAACCAATTAATCGTATATTGCTTTAACGGAACATTCCATGTTTTATAGCTCATGTGCCATGATAATATGTCAATTTATTTCATATGACGTAGACTTCCTTTTGTGTAAAAAGAAACACAAACCATAATATACACATATAGCCGTATATAATAATAAATAGTGTATTTAATTCGCATCGGCAGTGTAGTCTTCTTTTTAATATTATTTATTTTGATTACCTGTTGCTTTGTAATTTTCAAGTATTCATTTAATAACATACCAAACGTGATATTTACAGACAAACAGACATACTGACAGGCAGATAGTGGTTCGTGAATGAACTCTAATTGGGATTATAAAAGGTAAACGCAAAATAGGTGTGAATTACCAATTGTATCAAAAAATCAATTAGATCTACATAGTAGAGGTTTTACGCTTCCACAATAAAGACGAAAATTAAAAGGAAAAAGAAATTTCTCGCACACGTAAGCCAGAGCAGAAAGCATGAAAAACATTTTGACAATATTTGTTCTCGCAGCAGTGGTTGCTTGCTGCATGTTGGTGGTAAGCAATTGTATTTTTATTGTATTGATTCAGATTTTTATTATTTTAAATAATTTAAAACTTATTTATAATGTTTGTTTTATAAACTCATAGCAAACTACCATGGCAGGTAGAAAAGCCCCGGAGCAAAAAACAATATCTCGCTAAAATGAGAAAAAAACTGGACATATGGCAGTACACTATTAATTTAGAATTGATTTCAAATCCATTAGAATTCGACATTAATTATGCTTTTCAAAATTTTCTACAATTGGCTATTCCATTCAATAAAGTAATATTCAATTAAGAAAAATTCAAAGAAGCTTCCCATTATAAACTAAGACAAAGAAACTTCGCAATTATTTTATACCATCATTTCTATCATTTGAGCAATAAAATAGCATTTAGTGAGTATTTGCAAATTTTTATCGCATGTAGCTGAATATAATCCTTCATTCCCTTAATCAATAATTATTCTTACCTACTACACGATATTATTTGCACATTAGAAAACTATTTATTCAGGAAGCGAAAAAATTGCTGCAAATTTTCCTTATATGTATATTGCAGGTGATATTTTATTATTGCGTCAATCTATGCATTAATATGTATTACATAGTTAAAATGTGGCAGATATGTTTTGTGGAATTTAGTAAATTTATTTAAATCATAAGGTGCAAATTTTCGCTTTCATATTTGAGTGAATTCGAGCTCATCATTGATGTGAATGTATTTTCGCGGAGAGAAAATAATAGATGTAAATCTAATTGAAACTAATACCATTGATAATGGATACGTCATCCTATACTATAATTTTAACATAAAATAACAAAAAACAAAGTTCCATTTTATTAGCCCATTAAGTATATAGTTTGTAATATACTGAGCCATTAAATGGATTCTAAATATTTGTCTAGTCTGGTTTGGCTTTTATGGCAGCCTTCGTTGCAGTGAACATAAGGTGTAGAATTTAATTATACTATGAATAATACAACAATGGTCATGGATAACTAAATTATGATAACAGTAAGCCATTTATCGTTGGCATTGGTGGCACCGTTTTCATGTTATCACACTTTTCATTTCATTATGGATAACAATAGTTGATATCTTCATTAACTTACTAAAATTTTCCATTCTACTTGATGTAATAATCCCAACAATGAATTAGTTAGGTAATTTATTTGTTGCATGTTGTATATTATTATATGAATATAGTAAAGTAACTACAGTAGTAAGTAAACTACAGCTTCAAATGTTTTCAGCTCAATGCTAAAACTTTTCAGAAACAAATATCTGGATTGTGGTTTAGGAGTCAATTAACAAAATTTATAATAATTGTCTGTCATTGCCACCCATGTAAAAGTCGAATTTTAGATTCTTTATATTCTTCTATCAAATCTCATACCACAAATGATTTTGTTTGGAATGATTAGACAAATTATTCGGATGGAATTGCTTAATGTTACCAACATTTAAATTGTAAACGCAACACATATCATATACGTCCCAGGTACAAGAAGACACTGATATCCTGATGCCTTGAACCACATATTACAAACCAGTAAAATTTTTAAAATGCTGAAAAAATTAAATGAAATTATTTATTTAATACAATAGTTTAGTACAATAGTCCTCCAGTATATATCTCGGAATTTAACTAATAATTTAGATAACCGTTGATAATAATAGTATACGCATGTGTGTGCAGAGCGATATTTTTAGTAATTTTTAGTTGGTCTTGATAATTTTACAGTTAAAAATTAGATTAGCATGACTGTATTCGTATTAAATATTGTGACAGGCGTCTTGTTTGTAGTCTACTGGTACTTATATAATTAGGATAGTAAGTTTGTCTATAATCAAGTAAATAATTTTGATAATTCATAAATATAGATTAATTGATTTTGGCAGAGGCATGTCCGTTTTAATTAAGCATTCAGCTATATCACATAAAACGATAAAAACAAAAAAAAACATAAAATAAATATAATTGTTTGATTTTGTTAGCATTACCTAATTCCATAATAAAATAGTTTAAAACAAATTATTTATACTATAAATCATTTTGAGCAATAATTATAAGAAAAATAATGTTTATTCTTTAAATCATTCATTGGATATGACATTATATGAATTCGCGCTGATCTAAGCATGTGGATTGGCGTTCACCATGTCACTGTAATCGGCGCATTCCAAAAATTGCAAAGCAATAACAATAATATTTTTGAAATATTGAGTTGGTAAAACTAAGTGTTAGACGAGAAAATTGCTTTGCTCTCCGTGTATTCCTTCCTCTTGGTTTCAAACATTAAATAATACATAAAATAAGCTGTTGTGTTGTGAAGTAATACACCTAAACCGTAATCATGTACATATTGATTAACAAGTAAATTAAGACATCAATTGTAGTATATAAATTTTATGTAGAATCTCATATCTAAGTAATTGATAAAGTCTCTCCAAATTCAACTCATAAAGTACTTATTACTAATATGTACAAAATTGTCTTGAAAAGCATCAAATGAAAGAGAGAGAGAGAGTGAAACGTGATAAAAAGTAAGAAGAATTCATATTAATGTTAGTGGATGTTTATTATTTTACTTCTTTTCCAATAAACAATAAATGTAGCTTATATGCTCAAGTATTTTGCAATTTTTCAGTTTTAACCAACTAAATTAGTTATGTATATTGTAATGTTTATTAAAATAATGTAAATCAACCTTATTATTGTACTATATGGTCCTCGTTATGTAAATGATATGTCAGCTATTTATTTTGTCCAACCTAACTGTTATAAAAATAGTTTCATGAAACGTTTATTTGAAGTTAAAATTGGCATTGATGGGAATTCAGTTTTCCTCAGTCCCAATCATTGCGTCGAAGAAACTTTACATTAATATTCTATTTTATAATTTGTCTTTTTAATTACCATTAAACATTAACATACTTATAATGTCTTTAGAAATAAAATTTCTTTACGTGAATGCTAATTTATATGGAGAATTTTATTTTTATTTTTTGCATTTATGATCTACACTCATCGTATTTATGTATCTCCAAGAACTCGAGCAAGAATATAAAACGAGCGGTTTCATCAAATTGGGATACTTCCGTATTCGTACGAAAATTGGTCATACAAATCTATCGGAAGAGCTTGTCTACCAAAGAGGTTAAATGTACCAAAATCCACCAACAAATACAGACGAGGTTACAAATTACAAAATCGTGACATTTTTACCCATTCGAAATTTGAAATGTTAAAAAAATTTGTAGATTCCCAAAAGTTACCTGAAAAAATTGTTCCCTTGTTCCGAGCTTAAGACTCAGTAGTCCTTCATCAGCAGGCAGTAACTTTTCTTGCTACCAAATTCGATTTGGAAGACTTTTCAATAATAAACGCTGTGATAACACAGACAACAACGAATTCATATTAATATCATTTACAATGCTTTCTCTATGACTTTAACATTCATGTGAATAACAATGTGTAATTTTTGTAACTAGTAATCGCCTATCGGATTCATTGTCGACATTTTGCATGGGAATGAAAAGGAGAGATTACATACTTGAATGCCAGTGTAAAATCAGCTATGATCCTTCATTCAGAAAAATATCTGGAGGATGAGGATGAATATTGGACCAACAATGTTACGGGGGAGAAACTGCTGAAGAAATCGAAATAAAAGCGTATAGCAGCCAGGAAATATAATTACATTTCCAGGTGGTTCGAATTTGTTTTTTCGTATCCAGATTTGACTGATATGTTTGACAAGGGAATTTTGAAAGTTTTTATAAAAAATTTCCTTTAAATGAAGAAAAGTTTGCCGTTTTTGATTGAATGGACAAGATGATAAATTTCATGCCCAAGTAAATTCTACTGTCCTAGAAGGCGATATAAATTGCATTATTTGCTCGTTTAGACATGTACTAAAACCGAATTCAAATGAACTGTGTTCTAACAAAAAGATGAGCATTGAATTAATTATATGAATATCATTTTTTGCCAATACTACCAATCATTCCTATATGTATTCATAACATTACCGTGTGATATTATTGTAAAAATACCATCTATTCTTAAAAATGAATAATAGAGTAATCTTATGTATTTGGATTAGCCATAAATTATTACTGTGTTTATATTGTGTGATGCGAAGTGATGACGTGCTCCTGTTCACACACTTTTCGTGTTCCCACAATTCGTCAAGACAGGACAAACTATTAGAAACACAAGATGGTTAAAAACTCTCGAAGGACCAGACACGTCAGTGTCAACTTCCGGAACTCTCCGACCCCTGTAACTGGAGTCTAAGTCTGTTCCAGGATTACAATGATCTTCCAGAAAACCCTCTAAACGTGAAAGTTTCCCAGGAAACTGAACAACCAGATAATCTCCAACTTGAGAATTATCCAGGAAACAATGTGACAAAATAATAAAGGTTTCTGAATAATAATAAATTCTGAATTTAAAAATGGTTTAAAATATATCAGAATTGAATATTGATTATACTTTGCAAAGCTTAAAATATAAAATTATGGAAACCAGAAATTTTCTATTTACTTTTTACCATGATCTTATTCATTAGATCATTTACAATATTAGCCTATTTTTATATATTAGTAATAGTAAATATGCTGCATGTTATCGTTTTGATTTGTGATTTAAATTATGTAAATTGAATACTTCCCGAACTTTGCAGTAATTTTTTATAAAAGGTGACTTTCTTTAAATCATTTATTCTTACTTCCCAATAAATACTTCCAACACAGTAAACAAATAAATTAAACTCCAAAATCACCAATTTAAATATGGAAATTATCTGCGCAAAGAAAACATGGCAAAAGTAAATTTAATTGAATGATTTAGTTGGCAATGATTTCCAAAGCACCAGCAGCAGCGCTAGCACCTTCTCCTGCAGCCTCAGCACCAGAGTCGGAAACGAGGACGACATCTCCACCGCTGGCAAGAACGTCCAAGGTGAGATCACTGCCTTGAGCAAGCTGACTGACATGGATATCCTGAAGACCAGCCAAACCTCCTTGTCCGTCGTTACTGGTAACTTCCAAAATGTTGCCTTCTTGGTTGACTAAGGAGTGAGCAACGCTTCCAATGACGATGGAAGCTGGAACTCCTGGACTGCCAGCATCAGATCCCCAACCGCTTCCCCATCCGCTGCCAGCGGAAGCAGGGATGCCAATAGCGACAACGGCTTCGTCGTGGTGATCAGCGGCGGCACCGGCACCATCAGCAGCAAGGGCTCCAGAGGAAGCAATCAGAGCTTGGTGTTGGCCTATGTACAAAAAAATGAAAGCAAAAATGCCATAAATATCAAATAGTCACTTAAATTTTCAAACCACACAATTGCTAAATAATCATACTAATTATTTTAAATAATAGTTTACTTACGTTTGTAACGGAGTGGGTCGGCGAAAGCAGCAACTGCGAGGGCAGCGACAAGAGCAATTCGGATGATGGCCATTTTGGGGCGAAGAGAGATTTTTGGTTGAGGACTTTAAAAAATTGTTTGAAGGACGAGATGATTTCTCTGAGAGGTTTGAAAGTGGAATGATTTTCTGGTTCACTGCACCCATCTTTTATACCCAGAAAACACTCTTCGATTTTAAAAAGCCGATGTGTACTAACGTATATCATAACATGTCAAGGTCTTTACTAGACCAGGAATAATAGTTGCGTTTGACGAAAGGGTTAAAAATAGAAAGGATTAAAAAATGTTGCGGTTCAAACGTGTTATAATATTACAATAAGGAACCCAGTGACCGAACAACAAACATACATGCATATGTCAACTTTGGCACCTGGCCATTTAAAAAAGATTATGAATTTTTTCTGAAGTGGGCTCAGTGGACTCTTTGTTCTTTAAGTCTCAATGTCTCGGTCGAGTCGAGTACCTTTTACAACATGAAATGTGTAATACGTACATGGTGTCCCTCGCATATGTAGAAATCATTAAAGGAAAGGGTACAAATTTCCTTTTGTCTTTTTTCTCTCCTGAATTCTTCTCTTGTAATCTACAACTATTTACTGGAATGGGTTAGATATAAGATAACAAACAAAAATAAATACCAACGCCACATAAAAAAATGTAAAACTGTGTGCATGTATCGTTTTACCTAAAAACGTTACATTTTTCAGTGTGAATGAAACTTTCATTGTGAAAGGTTTCATGTAAGTAGCATGTATTGTTGACATCAATACACACTGTGCATTGCACAGTATTGTTCTAAAATCCAACTTTTTATTGGATATTATTTTTTCAAGGGATATGAAAAGAACTTGTGTTTAATGTTGCGTCAAGTTGTACTGCAGGAAGGTATTGGATTGGACTTTAAAAAATATTATTAGTACACACATATAGTTCATAGATACACATGCATGAAAACAATCAATGCTTCTATTTCCACAGCTCATTTTCTTTAAACCATATTGAACCTCTATAATCACCAGAGTTTTAAAAGTGATTATTTTTTATCTAAATAACTGAAAACCACACATACAGTCAATTGAATCAGTGCTGACAAATGAATCCATTATTATTTTCAAAATATAAGTGTAACAAAACACTCAAAAGTAAATGGTGCTTGATAATTGATAACTAATATTTCCGAACTCAACAATTAACATTTTCAGGTCAAATGCTTTGCTATTGATTATTTTGCTTCTCTTGTCAAAAAATATATGTCAAGGTGGTTTATTATTGACCTTGTAACTATAACGGCTAGAAAATATATAGAAGGATTTCCCTCTTTGAATAAAACCTACATAGCACATACAATTTAGAAACGAAGCAATTATTAAGTTTCCTTATTTACAAAAGTATAATGAATTATGACAAATGATGAGCCAACGTACAGCCATTCAGCCCATTGAAACCAAATAATTACTAATTAAGTACCTATCTACAGAATTCATAACGACAAATTATACAAATGTCTCAGTTTACCCATTGTATTTTCCAATCATTATAAAAAAATGATGGTCAATGTTAGTAATCAGAAAAGTTGCCATCATAAAACGATGTCTTGCTACATACATCCAATAAACCAGACCACGTTCTAAAATCATTAAAATGAAATGAACTCAACCAAATGGTAAATTAGGTATGCTGTTAATAATTAACTTTTTTATTGTTCAGCAGTCTTGCCGACACAAGAGTTAATACCTAGTAGTATTTTTAACACTCATTAAAATCACCTGTCCAACTTATTATTTATTATATAAACCCTGTGAGATATATAGTTTTTTAATTGTTGGAACATCCCAAGGAAATAATAATAACAAAAGCGTAATAGTAAAAGTGGAAATAAAAAAGCGCACCATTTTATGCAATAATTACATAAAAGTTTATAATCTCACAGGGAATAGACTGGATTTTTTATGAAAATTGAACCCCATGAACTACTAATTCCTTATTTCCTTTTTTCTTTGAGGGCATTCTTCTTTAAGTACGTCTGGACGAAAAACTTGCCGAAAAGGAAGAGATAAGCAAGTCCAAGTGCGATAAAATAGGCTGAGATGTCATTAGGTCGTTCACAATGTGGCTCGGTTCCCATCACTGGAATAAGGAATAAGACGACCATCGTATTATAAATTTCCATTGAAATGATTAAGTAAGACAATGAAGTAATTACAACAAGAGCAACCAGAGAGATAGAAGGAAATTCTCACAATGAGAATTGTTAAAATAAAATAAAATACTTGTAATTTATGCGGGGTTACTTAAGATATTATCATTACCTTTTGCGTAAAGAACTAAAAGATTGATTATGGTGGCGCAAGTAAACTGGACCAGTTGTACTGCGGTGACGGCCATGGCCAATTTTCTTGGAAGCTTAAATTGAGCCGCCTGGAAATGAATTAATCATGACGATAATGAAAAATAAAGTCCAACGTAAATATTTAAAAGTATCGTAATTTCGTAACCGGTCATTCTTTGTCTGCTTACCTTTAAAGCGTAGTAACTGTACATGACTGAATGAACAAATGAGTTCATCAAAGCAAAATACCGGGATGCGGGATCAACATGAATCATGCATAAAACACATGCAATGTAGACCGTTGTGTGGTGAAATCTACAAAAATATATAAAAAAAGTTGCAATTACTTTTGCAAATGTTTCGGGACAGAAATTTCTCACGATGCCCCAAAACTGGAATTCGCTGGGATTTTTTTCCCACTTTTCAGAAGTGACAGCGTACTGACGCATTTGTACGAAAATGTTCACTTACACGTGCAAAAATGTCAATTTTTGTTTCCTGAGAACGATGAAGGTAGTGTCCACAAATTCAAAAATTTTGCTGGCTGTGTACAAACTCAGCCAGAATATGGTCGCTACATTGAAATGATCCCTGAAAAAAATCAAAGGAATATAAATTTTTGCTTTTGCATTTTACATTAAAATGCATATTTTTTTTCAAAATTATTACCTTTTGCAATAACTCCGATAAAATCCATATTTCTGATTGACATACAAAACCTCAGGAAAAAGTCTTGATAACAACACCATTGAAAATCCAGCCAAAATAAGATTCCAAAAGAATAGAGGTTTTCTAAGCTCAAACGCTTCCCTATTTTTCATCCATTGTTGCAAAGCAAATATGCCCACAATGTACAAAACAGTGGCTGAATACAAAATATAAGTGTTTTCACTCAACCACACGTAATACCGCACATAGTCGTGCTTTTCAAAATCGTACACTTTAATATAACCCGGATTTTCATCCAAATAATTTTCAGTTAATCCCACAAACGAAAAATTATTCCGGTCTTGCTGAAACAATTTAGTATCCATTTTGAAAATTTAAATGGGGACGAAATAAAAATTAGACTAGAAATATTTCTGAGCTGTTTTTGAGTTTTTAAATTAATGGAGCTGCTCCACTTTTCGCGTGACTTATGCTCTGCGCTGAAAATTAAACTGATTCAACAATGAACTGGATGTTTGTTTTAAGAAATGAATATGTATCTAGGCATTATTAGAGATATTTTTAAATGCTGTTAATAAAACTGGTTGTATATGGCATGATGTACATTATTACCACACGTGCATGCTATATATTTTTTGCAAAATATTTCCACCCCTACAATGCGTGCATATTTATTTAACCAGGAATTCAATAATTTCTTTCATTAAACAAACTGCATAGAGGATTCGCGTCTTTTATTTTTCTTTTTTCAAAAATATTCCCACGATAAAAACCAGAACAAGTTCTGAGTATAAATCTGTCCAGAGAGCATACGACCACCAAATGACTGACGACATGAAATTCTCTCACAGGATCATCATGATTAATATCACTGAATGGGCTTGTATCGACATGTTATTTTGATATAGTTAATCTCTCACACCAATAATACTCACTTAATCAAACATAAGACCTTGTTTTCATTTTCGTCATTCCGTGCAAAAAAAATGTAAAAAATCCTTTTTGATTCATTCTGATTGGATTTACGTCATAGTTGTATGAGAGTGTGCTCTGTAGTGGCATTAAACTCATTAGGGAAAAATCTAAAAAAAATATCAAGCTTAAAAATAGTTCTTCTGGCTTAACTTGAAACCCAAGTGAAGATTCACATTATTAAAGGAAATTTCTTTTTTAGACTGTAAATATGTATGAGAGTTCGTGTACATTTTTTATAATGATAGCTTATATGCAAGGCACGAGAACCTCTCGCTTAGTATAGCAAATTGTGAGTCCACCAGTTTCCCGGAAGTGTACATATTTTTTTAAAAAATAAAATAGTAGGACAGAAGCATATATATAAAAATGTTGTATATATTTTTTTATAATCAATGAAACATATCAATGGCATTGTTACACATCATTGAAGCAATAATAAATGTGCAACTTGTTAATTAACTTTCATACTTGTTTTTGCAGACAGACGGCATAATCGCCGACAAGTCTCCTTCGAGGATGAGCGTTAACTTACTCAAGGGCGTTATCTCAATCAGCAATTTTTTTTAGTTCAGATTTCCTTTTTTGCAAAAAAATATGCAGACATTAATGCAACGACGAGGACATGCATAATAACGGATTTCAGAGAATGTGATTGAGACCGTGTGAGAAAAATGGCAAGAATCGCAAGTAACAATCTTAAAATAGCTTTTAACAGAAAATGTGAATGGTATAATTATTACGACGACATTTTGTTCTGTTATGTTTTAGGTATTTGCACATCCTTGTTCACAGTTTCGTCAAGAAATTTTCAACCCTTTTTTTCTCTAGAGGAACTAAAAATTGCAACATGGGGACAAAAATAGATTTTTTATTGGGGGCGTATTGAGAAACGGCATTATTATGTGTATAACAATTAGTTTTTTTGCATTTGCTTCCCTCGTAAAACGTTATCGTTTATAGACTATAATATTTTTAACTGCTAGAGAGGAATGCATTAAATTAGGCTAAGTGCATATACAAAAATTGTTAGCCAACTATGTAATTTCTATGAAAAGTAAACTGATGACGTTAAAATGCTTTAAATGGAAAAAAATATGTTGGCTTTAAAATTGCACTGAATTATTTACATAAGTGCGTCTGACTCATGCTATTATAGAATTCTATTAAAATTCCTACAAAAATTATGTAATTATGTAAAGTAATTGTGGACGACTGGACCACATAATATACTGGATGAAAAATGATATAATTTAAAACCATTGTAGTCACTAGGCAAAAAATATTGAGGTTGTAAGTGAAATTCAAACCACAAAAACAGAGCATTCCACCCAAAATTGCAAATAACTTTGGAAAATATTACGTAATTCCCCGTGATTTGTTGGTGTTGGTCATGGTATATTCCAGTGATAATAAAACAGTTAAAAATTCATAATACTCCAATTTAAATTCCATCTGCTGCCCAACTTCTTGTTATTATTAGCATTTAAGATATAATTTGAGAAACAACATTTTGTGGGAGCAAACCATCCACGAGAGAGAAAAAAAAATTAACAAAAAATAATAACAACATTAAATAAATGTTGCAAAATGCGTACAAAAAGCAGATCCATAATATGTTATTATTATGTAAGCACTCACACAAAATCTGCGCAGCTTAAACATCAGTTCATGCTAAAAATGCTACCTTCTTTCTTGGGGGAATTGAGAAGAAAATTACAAATAAATGTTTATAAATTAAAGCTTTAAAATAATAACCGGGCCATAAATACAAAAAATCACGCCCTGTAAAAATAGTCCATCATTCAGTTCTTCTTGGCCTTGAGGGTATTCTTCATGAAATATGACTGGACGAAGAACTTGCCAAAGAGGTAAAGGTAGAAGAGTCCGAGCACCATGTAGAAGGCTGAAATGTCATTTGGTCGCTCACAATGTGGTTCAGTTCCCATCACTGGATTTTAGAAGAAAAAACATAAAAATACCAACCACATTAGTACATGGAAAACAATGTATAATAATGATATATTGGAATAAAATAGACAATAGGGTTACATTATTATAATAGCGTATTTTCCCATTTATGGGAATTCTGGAAATAGTATTGAAAAAATACCAGTTTCCACTTTTAATTTATTTTAAATCATTACCTTTGGCATAAACAACAAGACAATTTATCAGGGTGGCACAAGTAAACTGGACAAGTTGTACGGCCGTAACGGCCATAGCCAGTTTTCTGGGAAGTTTGAATTGAGCAGCCTAAAAATAAAAACCAATTATGAGGAAGACGACAATGACGCTATTAATTTTTTTCGCACAATATTTTGCTGATGTCCCACGACAACAATTGGAATTTAAAAATATTATGCTAATGAGTAGTGCGAAATTTTTAAATTACGGATGTCCTCTCACCTTCAAAGCATAGTAGGTGTACATCACGGAATGAACAAAGGTATTCATCAACGCGAAATATCGAGATACGGGATCAGCACCAATAATTCCAAAAATACAAGCTATATAAACGGTTGTATGATGGAATCTGCCGTAAAATTGTAAAAAAATAATTTCTAACCCTGATGCAGAAAATTCCGAAAATTTATGAGAATATGACAAATATATTGACTAACGTGTGAAGAAATGTCAGCTTTTGTTTCCTGAGGACGATAAAAGTGGTATCGATAAATTCTAAAATTTTACTTCCGGTGTATACGCTAAGCCAGAAAATGGTGGCTGCATTGAAATGATCTCTGTAAACATGTAAGGAATTAATTTTTTACACGAATCAAATATTTGATGCCACGCTTTGTTAATTAGGTTATGGATCACGCTATGTTCCCCAAGGCTAAAAATTTTAATTAAGTCAAATTTGCTTACGTACCTTTTACAATAAGACCGGTAAAATCCATATTTTTTATTAATAAACAAAACTTCCGGCAAAAATCTGGATAACATCACCATGGAAAGTCCGGCCAGGATAACATTCCAAAAGAAAAGTGGTCTTCTGAGCTCAAACGCTTCCCTAGTTTTCATCCACTTTTGCAGCCCAAATATTCCCACAAGATAAACCACAGCCAGAGAACAAGCCGGGTACAGATTATTACTCAGCCAAAAATAGTAATGCACATAGTCGTGCTTTTCAAAATCGTACACTGTCATATAATCCGGATTTTCCTGAATTTTATTTTCTGTTAACCCCAAAAACGAAAAATCGTTTCGGGAATGCTGGCCCAATAATAACGTATCCGCCATTTTTTCACAAGAGCTATTCGGAACCGCCACTTTGAATACTATATAAAAAAGGAAATGTATATAATAATAATAGTAATCACAAAACTGGTTATTTATTTTTTGCACTACTGCAGAGTGCTATATTGTGCGTGTGAACTGCCGTCGGTAAAACAAGCAACTGGTGATCTTTAACTAAAACCGTCGTTTTATATACCTCAAACAGTAAGTATTCTTAATTTCTTATCTGTGGACGTAATCCGAAAAAAAATTAAAGCTACTGAACTGTGACGTATGTATAATATTTTTTATAGAAAAAATAGCATACTACTCACGTTATACTCAGGTTATTGCAAAAGCGCCATGACCGACCCTACATGTATATACACGCAAAACATCATGTGGACATTTACATTTGCAAAATATTTCTCACGATACAAGAACAAGTTGTATCTGATTTGTATTTACATTACATACGTTTAAATCCGTGGTTTAATATATTTTCTTATTAAAAATCAGTAGTAGAGTAGCATGTAGTAGAGATATGCTTACAATTTTTACAAATGACTTTCCTCAAGTTAAATTGGACATGGCAAAGTTATCAGACAGACAACCACAGTAAACAAACCATAATGGTTTTATATGGCTTTCGTATTCGCAGGCTTAACCCCAGAAGACATACCGTATAAAATAGGATATTATAAAAAATACAAGTTAATCATGTGTTCAACATGTTGATGATATGTGCAAAAATATAGCGTGTACTAATTTTTGCATTTTGAAATTGTGATCGGATATGCGTCATGAGTATATAGCAGCAGCAGCAAGAGTGTTGCAATATTTCGATGATGATGGCATTACAACTAATTACACAATAATAAAATGGACGTAAGAAGGAACTAATTTTTTGAAGAAGAAAAAAAAATTATGCACGGGTAGCTTTTTTTATTGGGTTGTTAATTTGTGAGATGAGGGAAATTCTTGAAAGTGAATGCACGCATTGACCGCCTGCCCGTTTGTTTGTCTGTGTGTAATTTTTAAAAAAAATATATATTTTAAAGCCAGACGTTTTTCACGATCAATAATAATGAATCATTAACGCTTAA
>JAHZMV010001526.1:0-22492 GCA_027743765.1 Coecobrya sp. COE2 | reverse complement strand
TACTTACTAGATATTTCAGTAGGTTGATAAAAGCCTTAGGCACGCTTATTATGTAGTACAAAAATGGTTAGTAAATATTAATCTTAATCAGTAATCAGTACATGCGGCATGTGCAGTGAGGTCATGAAGCGACCTTGAACTGAATCGCCATCAAGTTTTTATCGGTCGAATATCGAAACAATCTTGCTGATGATAATTTTAGTTTAGCATTGCAACATCACTGTATCTAATTTATATCCCGAAATTGATTAAAATACGATAATTGAATAGATATATAATTCTCCTGTGTCTAGTAAACAAGTTGTTACTGCTTTAATGTATGTATCCAATACAATGTTTTAGTCACATTTACATCTTGTCCCACCTATTGCACGAGGCACATTTCTTTATTGGTAACATGCACTATGGAAATTAGGAGAATAAGTAGGTAATCTGCTCAATAATATAATGGNTATCCCGAAATTGATTAAAATACGATAATTGAATAGATATATAATTCTCCTGTGTCTAGTAAACAAGTTGTTACTGCTTTAATGTATGTATCCAATACAATGTTTTAGTCACATTTACATCTTGTCCCACCTATTGCACGAGGCACATTTCTTTATTGGTAACATGCACTATGGAAATTAGGAGAATAAGTAGGTAATCTGCTCAATAATATAATGGGAAAGTGGTGTGAGCAAATATGAGCAAATACCAAAATGTCTTCTTGAGATGGCTACATCTTTAATAGGATCATCATATCAGACAGTAGACAGACACGAAATCAAGTTTAATGAATGAAGTAATGCTTGGAATTGTATTCCGGTTATTCAACAAGATAAATATGCACAGGTTATCAGACTTGTTAGACCACAAGGCTGAATTTCCATCCTTCATCCTTGAAATCGATATAACAGATATCTGTGCATCATCAGTCGGAACAGGTAGTTGCTTTAATTTAAATCTTGGCCATAGGGATACTACAGAAAATCTTTTTGATTTTTGTCGTTCGATACAACTGAGAGAGAATGGGTTAGTATATGTGCATGCAAATAATGGAGTGGTATAGAATTATATTGATTTGGCTTTGTACTTTTGTTTGCAGTGTCGGTATTTGTTTTAGAGTACTAACAAATAATAACTTCATCGTCCATGATTTCCATGCATAAAACTAGAGGTTAAGAATGAACAGAATATTAATCATCTAACGTACTAGCATTTTACATCTTACAACTTGTAAGTTACATTAAGTGGCATGAGGAACAAAGCATATCAAACATTGATTTACCATCTTATTATTACCTATATTATAGTCTATATGCAGAAAATGCTACAGAATATTTCTCCATTATCCCGCATCAATATGTCCGAGTCCGAAAAGACTACTCAAATTAAACAGGATGTTCAAAGTATTTAAAATTAATGTCTCTAAATGCTCAAGATTCATTAAAATTATTTGGCTTCAAATATAATATCAAATTCCTTGGAGTTTATTCTTGGCAGAATTTGCGTTGTACGAAGGATAATTGCTCAGGAGAACTAAATATTGTTCTGACTGCGTCATTTCAATATCTACGTTTTTCATATAATATTGTCATACATTACACTTTACACAAATATTAGATGTTCAGTTGTTGCGTAGGTAATGACAAATACTAAAATATACAAACATAAGTCGTATAGATAAGTTTTAAATATAAATTCTTCATATTTCCACTGGTTGAATTGTACTTATTACAAGTTCTTGGCTTTATCATGTTCGCAAATAGAGGTACGTAGTCGCTAATCTCACAAATATTTGGATTTCGAATTTATAGATACGAATGCGAAAATCATATTTTTCATTAGCTCATAAAAAGTGTATTAGTGAAGCCATAAAATTACGCGGGCGTCAGCAATAAAGAAAAATATACATATATCAGCTCTTGTAGTTCATGACTCCAGTGCAATTTAGCATGAATCTTTCCCAGTAGTCACCATAACAGATAATATGCTTTTTCCATGGACAATCGCCTCCTTATGAACATTTGTGTAGGTACATGTACTCTTCACACGACGGTGCGGTGGTAATATGAAAGGACTTCAGCTCAGCGTGGCGCAGTGATAGGCAGGATGTTATATTAAGTATAGTTATCAATATAAGTCCTCGATTTTATGCTCATAGTTTATTGTACCGACTTGTCCATGCCGTGCCGTAAAGTTCCGAAGCGAAGTGTCCTATAAGCTACACCACTACATAGTCCCATTGACTATAGTAGACCTATTAGTAACTATTGCTGTGCTGCTTTCAACCTTTGTGGCTAATAATGCAGCGTTTTTCTTGATAAAATATGCAATATACCTACACAACCTAGTATAAAAACTTCTTGGTAGCAAGTTGAGTGTAAGAACGGCGAAACGCAAAACCCATGTGTTTTTCCACAGTTCTCACAATGTAAAATGGCATTGCACGCTTTTTATGCTTCCACTCATGTAGAATTCAGCCAAGAAAAGTATCTGTGTGTAGTAGTCAGTGAATTGCGTTGCAAGTTGCAATGCCTTTTTCCGTTGAATTTTGAATGAAACCGTACTTTTCTTTTTAAATGTTTACAGTATTAATTGAATTAGAGACAACATTAACATGCTGTACTAGTGTGCAAGGGATAACTGTGCAGTGCCGTCGTGATTTCATTTGGATTTAGGTTTGTTTGGTTAACACTTTTTATTGCCGAAAAGCTTTTCTTTTTGGCGAAACTGCCAACGGTGTATTTTAAGTAAGTGACAACGTGACAAGCTGTAATTGTACTTTGTATCATAAGCATAAATGGGGTTTCAGTCGACAATATAAGCTGCCACATGTGGAAATCGGTGTTCTCATGAAAAATGCATATAACAATGACGTACTTTTGAAAGTGATAAACTTTTCCTTAGTTGATTTTGTGTGTGGGCTAATATATGCGTAGAGGTATACATGTACCTATGTAGATTATAATGAAAAGTTAAGCACATTTTATCCGAAGGCCATTCACTGCAAAAATGCATTTCATTGCTGCTGCATATCTGAGTCCACTTTTGCTGGTTCATGGAATCTCCAAATTTTAAGATTTGTGTTTTGGAACAAATGGGCTGGTAAAAACTTCATAGAAGTATTTATTGTAAGTGAAAATCTTTGATGATTCGGCGCATTCATAGAATTTTGATATTATATATGGTAGTATGAAATGACGTGAAGGCAAAAAAGTACATTTATGTGCTCTTGACCAAGACTCTAGCATTAGACACAGCGTTTTCTTTATACATGTTATTTTCATCCATTGATCTTCATCGGACATCAGTCCTGGTGTGCAAACTGTAAACATGGAATGAAAATAATTAGTCTTTCATATATTCTTAAAATCTGATACATGAAAAATTAAATGAAATAACTTAAGTTTACAGACAAAAAACCACGACGCAACGAGTTCATGTTCATGTTCATTCATCATTGATATCGACAGCCACTATATCACAGCTATCAAAACTGAAACATTTTTTTTATTTTTCATTGGAACATTGTACATAAGGTCAGCATATCTTATCACAATTGAACTCGGTATAAACAATACTGCCTATTCAGCAAATCGTTAGTTTTTTGCATCAATTTCCAAGATGTTCCCTCGTACAGATTAGCCTTTCAAATGGATAAAGCTTGCATATAGTACAGAATTTCCCAGACGGAGAGTTTAACATTCGTCTACTTGGTAATGTTGACGATAACCCGATAACCTATGATAACACTTACCTTTTTAATCCAGTAAAAACGCGTGTCGTTGGTTGTATCCAAATCAGGTATTAACTACATTACTCTGTAAGAATACCGTCACATTTTGTCATTTCAAGTATTTCAATCGCAAATATCGTTGTGATCCAGGCGACTCATTTTCTACATTCAATTTCTATTTCCCGACAACCAGCGACTTTTTATTTTGGTTGGCGACGGATGAAGCTGTTCGAACAGTTTCAAGCTACATGACTCTACAAGATACAGTAGAGGATCTTTTTACTAGCATGTACTTAATGAATGCATGTTACTCAAATGTTTTATGTGCAATGTGTCTCATCTTCATCGTAACCGTACCATATAAGATAATGCAAACGCTTAACGTAAACTTTTTAATACTTTCTTATCATAGGCATAGTCATACTCGTCGTCATAAGAGAATTCACCGAATTAGCCAGACACATTGCAATTTTTTGTTCGTTTCTCATTCGGTTCATCTTAATCGTTTGTTCGTTATTTTTAAGTAAAAGGGTGAAGAACATCTCGCCAGGTCTTCAGTCTCGTTTTTGCTCTGATGACAGAACAAAACTCTGGAGGCCGGGCTGTACAATTCTCATTTTTGTAGGGATTTCCACGCGTTCCCGACTATATTTTAAAACTGTTTAAAAATCATTTTCATTTTAGACTATATTTCACTTCCGGTGTAATACGGCTTTGAATAAGAAGTCAGGTTAGAGCAGACGTTGCACTTATTGTTTTGCAAAGAAATTAAACCAAGAAAAAGCCAACGTTCTAATATTTTTCTTCTTGTCTGCTCAACCTCGTTATCTTTAAACATCATACAAGCTAATCAACTCTTTTGAACTTGGGTCACTGATATTTGATTCTTCTCAGAGTGTGGAGTCTTTTTCAGCTCCATCATAAAAACAAATTCATTCATTAAATAGACAAAGCCGCCGAATTAGCAAGCTCATATACTTTTACAGTTTGTTTTACAGCAATTAATATTTAACTCTCCATCAACAGTTTTGGAGTTCAATAGCATATCGATAAGCAGGAAAACTTACTTGTTAACAGAGTAGCACGTATGTAGGTATCTGTGAACAAAGCAACGCTGCAGCCCAGCCGAGGTAGATAGAGATAAAGCCATCTTGAATATTTGCAGAGTGAAAAGCACACGTGCAAACCACGCCACTCATTGTGTAATCATTGACTAAGCTGTAAACTAATCCCAAAACTTCCGTTTACTTTTATTGCGATAATCTTATCGCATTTTTATTTTTATTTAAGGGGAAAATCGGTAGTAGTGCTGTAAGTTTCGTGGACAGCCATATATTACTTAACATTAAACTGCTAAATCCCAAAATAATTTTTGATTGTCTTATAATAATTGGGGTAATGTGGATTTTATTATTTTTTCAGGAGTCACTACTTAAAACTCTTCCAAAATTCCGCACTCAACGAGAATGAACGGTGTTTCAAAAATGAACGGGGTCGAAGACGCAAGTAACGACCTCGTTGATGGAATGTCCTGTGCGGAACTCTTCCAAAACAAGAGTTTGGAAGCTATGCAGCGAAAGGATGCAGGTGGATCCGGTGGGAAATCAACTAGTAACGGCACTAGTAAACGTAAGCTATCAAATATGAAACACTTTTAAAATGATGTTTTCTCATTTCTACGTTGTTAAAAATCTCATTTCAAATTTTTCTTTCTGCAGCCATGTCCGGTGGTAGTGCAGCCATGAACCGCTACTTCCATTCTGCTGATGACCGTCTTATGGTAGCCCAAGGTGTTAGTGGTTCAATCGTCGACAAAGGTTCTGTACTTCGTTTCCTTCCATACCTGGAAACTGGCATTCGTCACAGCTATCAGGATATGGGAGTTCGAAATTCTCAACAACTGCAAGAGTTCACATACGACGGACAGATTCGCTTTGAGAAGAGGACTCCGTCAGCTCAGCACGAAGGTGGGGTTCATGTCCTTCTTTATAATGTCTTTTCGTCGTTTTAATATTGTTCTATTTTCATTTTCCCTCTAGCCATGTTACTATAAAACTATAAAAAATTTAATGATTTTTTAACGTTTTAGGTGGGGTTCATGGACTCTACTCTTACGAAAAACGACTCTTTTGACCTATGTCATCAAATGGTGACAACAACAGCCCCAGAAATAAAAGCAAAAGCAGTTTTTAAAAAATATCGGGTTACTTAAGAACATCTGAATCTGATTGGGGGCTGTGATGCAAACGTATTTTAGGAAAGACCTGATAGAAAACAGGGAATGGTCCAAAATGTATGTATAAAGCAAATAAATATGTAATTTGTTAGTATGCCATTTATTTACTCTTACGAAAAACGACTCTTTTGACCTATGTCATCAAATGGTGACAACAACAGCCCCAGAAATAAAAGCAAAAGCAGTTTTTAAAAAAAATATCGGATTACTTAAGAAAATCTTAATCTGATTGGGGGCTGTGATGCAAAACAAACGTATTTTAGGAAAGACCTGATAGAAAACAGGGAATGGTCCAAAATGTATGTATAAAGCAAATAAATATGTAATTTGTTAGTATGCCATTTATATTGTTCGACAGCAATGCAATCACAAAAACAGTCACCACAACAAGGTATATATTTATTTCATTCTTGACAATCTTCGCGAAATACTACAAAAGAATCCAAATTGAATGATGATCAGTGACCAGATCAAAAATACTAGTACTGTTTCCTATAAGAAGAATGTATATTTAATTAATCGAAATAATTTTTATGTAATGACGAGATGATAAATTTGTGCTTGTTTTTATTTTATTTGTTGAATTTGACCAATATGCAGAAGGAATATTATGGTTAAATAATTTTTATCTTTTGACAACGCATACGCTATAACTTTTACTTACTTTCTGTATTACTACAGTAACATTATCTTTAGAATTTACTTGAATTTACATAATTATCATTATATACTTATCGAGTAACTCGGACTTCCGAGTATTTTTGTCATTTGTTTTAGTTGTTTTCTCTTTCAGTACTTAAATATTTACTTATGCCTCCTTCATATTGTTAAGTCACACTAAATGTCTGTAGTTTTAGTTGTTATTATAATATAATTATAATAAAGATCGCTGTTGTTTAGATTGAAAGCTGATTATATGGCTACCACATAAGCATAATCGTACATTTTATGTATGTATTTCTATCCCCTTCATTGTCATTCTACATTATATTCGAGCAGCATGATAATTACAAATCCGGAAGGGAAACTGTAAATTTACTAGGTCTTTAACAGACCTCCATATCATTCGTGAGTGATTAAGCTAATGATGACAGTGGTAGTAGAAACTAAAGCATGAATGCATGTGAAGTGTTCCGAGGTAATTGCAATGTTTTTCAAAGTAATTTTGGAGCTTGTCAAAACGATGATCAAATCTGCCAAATTTTTCGAACAACAACTACAAATCTTAGGTGTATTATTAGAATACATTAGCCAGGTTTCATTCGATAGCTGGAAAATTGAAGTAAAATAGATAAAATATTGTAATAAATATGGTAGATTTTAAATATAATATTCATTCAAAGATTATTATGTAACGAATGGGGCAATGAGATACAGACGTAGAAATTAATTGTGATTCGCAAATCAAGTGCATCAACTATAAATCCAGATTTAGAGTAATTATAATATATATTCTTCGGAAAGAACGAGATAAGTAGTTATTCGATGCAACATTTTTCCTTCCATTATATGTGGTTTATTGTATGGTTGACGTTTTGCTAGTTGGTTAGCAACTAAGAAAATTGAAAAGGTGATATGAATACGCGTTTTGTGAATTGCGCAAACGCAATGTATGGAGTTTATTTTCGTTCATTACTTTGGTTTGGTATTGATTGAGTTTTTAATTACGATAATTGTTTTATTTTACTCATCAATTCATCTTTTCCTGATTGATTAAGAAAAAGTAAAAATTGGTTGTTCTCAGTTGAAAATGTCATAATTTAGTTGATTACGACTTTCTAGATGTATGCATGATGTATGTAGGTAATATATTTTACTATGTAACACTGTTTTCATTCAAAAGTTTATTGTTGCAACTTAATTATGCAAGAGAGGTAGGACTGCTTATTAAAGCTACTTCACATTACCTTTAAAAATTAACAACAATATATTTCTAAAAGATTACATTTCACATTTTTGTCGGTTTTCTTCGTGTATTCAAAAGTAAGACGTTATTATGATGACTATTGCAGTAATAATACCGTAAACTTATTATTATATGTGTAAACTCATTTATTAAGCTTTGAATTTGAATCATCTCTCTGCAAAATGAAGAGATGTATTCATTATGTCTAATTCATCATGTTATTGTGTATAAGATCTTTTAATAAGTCGCTGTTGCTATTATTTTTAAGTTGAATATTATTGCGTGTTGGTTTTTTCTGTTTTTGTACAAGTTGCTTGTTATTTTACACATTTAAGTGAAACGTATAAATACTTATATAAAGAACTGCTAATAAAAAATACACAAAACTTATAAGAGGATGACTATGATTATGTGTTACTTCCTGTCTATTGCATATTACTGCCTTGGTTCAGTAAAGTACAATAACCTAAATGTAATTACAATGAGGTACACATGATCATTACATAGTAATTAATTGAGACGTCAATATATTTTTCACACAATTCATTATATGTGCCTTGGTAAATGTTCCTTTGTCATTCATACATCATCATTTTTATGGCTTTAAATGGTTTTGAATTTTTGTTACGACGGTGGTATTCTCTTCACAGATGCTTTAAATCCTTGATCCGAATCTACCGTGTAACGAACCACTCTGGTGTAGCCATCAGCCTCTAACATCGAATATTCACCCGAAACATAACCATTCTCATTTTTTTCTGAATGGGACTTAACATCTTTGTATGCGTCATTCTTCACTGCATAGCTGAAGCTGTAATTGTCACCTCCTTTCGAGGAATAAGACCGTTTTTCAGAGGAAGTCGCAGAGGAGGGGCTGTTTGTTCCGGGGCGTTGAGAGACTGAAAATAACATAAACAAATATGTCATAATAGTTAATCATTATCTTTCTAAATTCTAAAGAATCTCAGGCGATTTCATTAAATGATTTAATTAGTAAGCTTTGCTCACGCTTATTTGACGTTGCTGCCGCTTGGAGGTCTGGCCCCTTTTCCGACTTCTTTCTTGGAATCTTTGAATTGGTGGTTGACGCGGTGTGACGGGGTGGTGAGAATGAAACAGTTTTCGAAGAAGCCCTTTTGGTTGTGGTTGTAAATCCCTGAGAAAATGTCTTTGGCTTTGCCGTTGTCGCATGTTTCCTTGCCGAAGCTTTTGGCAAAATAATAAATTTAGAAGTTGGTGTGGATTTTGAAGAGGTTGTTGTGGTTGCGGATGATTGTAACTGATGTGTCAATGGTGGTTTGTTACTACTAAGAATAGGATTAGCATTGGCACCGTTGTTAGCACTGCGAGCAGAAGGCGCATTACTAGCTTTTGGTATTATTACCAGCACCTTCTTGTTATCACTGACACTGCCACCACCAAGATCATAATTTGCCTTCATCAGCATTTCCATTATAGGCCTGAGTTGGTTATAAACAGGCGTGTCAAAAAGGGGAAGGGGGAACATGACTTGGTTGTAAATTGAGGTGACATCGTTACCACCGCTTGCATTCAAGTTGTTGTTTGACGGGGTTACAATTAAAACTTTGCTAAAGTCAAATCCAGCAGGTTTTAGTGAATTTGCAGCCGCAATTAAATCCGCCTTTGTGTAATGCTTCCGTTGTGGCATGCGAAGCTTTACTGGTTGAGGCACCTTAATTTCTTCTGCTGAAGAAGAAGCCGAAATGGAAGATGATGAGGACGGTGGGATTACAGAATTGAAGGATGGTAATGGTGCAGGAGGAGTAAATGTTTGTACCAAATTGGCATTATTTGGCCTATTACTTAATGTACGAGGTTGATATGTTGGGACTGGAGTGTTCAGATTATTACTGTTTCTTGAGAAGGGTAATGGAGGACGCGGTGGAGGTGGACTTGTACTGAAATCTGTTGGCCTGGGCCTAGGCACTTCCACAGGCAATTCTTTTGCAAATGGAAACTTTGACAAAACACTTCCACTAAATGAAGTTCCATAAATGATGTCATCCAGAGATTGACCCTCCTCTCGATGAGGAGGAAGGAGTACCTGTGGCGGAGGAAGTAATGGAGAAAATCTAGGACCATTTATAGGATTTGGCACTGCACTCACTACTTGAAATAGTGCACAATGTGCGATGATTGAGATTAAAACTGTGAGAAAAGTCAAAGGGCTTTGGAACACAAGAAGGAAGTGACTCCTTCGATTATATAGGGATTTTTTCATTTTGATTCTTAAATTATGGAAACTCCACACTCAAAGACAAAAACCAATTTTTGCATGAAAAACTCATGAACATTTTTTCACTTCAATACCCCATGATAAATGACTTATTACTGACTTGACTTTCTCATAATTTCACTGGTAGTCCAATTTTCTTAGTAATTTGTTATATTCTTATCAACCGTCCCATACTTTGAATTTTTATACAAATAATAGCTTCAGTCACAAGCGTCTTCCAAAATTTCAGATTTCCTCAAGTGCAAATTTGCCAACAGCAACAGAACGGACATGACGGGGTCCACCACTAAACGGTGACTGTGTAAAGTCCCTTAAAATGCAAGGAACAAAAGGCATATAAGTCTCCTATTCTCAAGTCGTATTGATGATCATCCTCATCCCTTCATCTTCCATTGTTGGCGTTGGTGGTTTTGGTGCATTCCACTTCAATGTCCCCACAGCTGAGTATAACGTCTTAACAGTTTCGTTATGTAATGCAGCAAGCCGTTAGTAAGCGATGATGAATAGTTTGGTAGTGAAGACGCTCAAATGTGTAAAAGGATCGGGTGTTGCATTTGACGCTAAACGCTGCGGCACAGAGTGTCTCTGTTGAACAAAGCAGAACGCAACTTGCTAAACATGCTCATCTTTTTTCGTTTGAGTTGCATTTGCATATAATGATAAAGAGCTTTGTTGTAACAAAGCGGATTGTGAATGAATTGACTAAAAGGGAAAATGAGCAGTTTCATTCAATTCAATTGACAAATTTCCTTCAGCTGGGCTGATGCATTATGCATGAACATTTTTTATACAAAGTCGCATTCCTGTGATCTGATTGTGGTGGATGATGTGTTGAGCTGAAGTGGTATGTATGGGGGCCAGTGCATCAACATTCAACATGACTGTTGTCGTAAAAATCGTAAAATGCAGCAGAGAGAAGGGCCACTTCAGAAAATAATTCATTTTCACCAACACATCCTCCGTGATAATAATGTTATTATTATTTATTCCATACATCCATAATGATGAATGAGGCAACAGGCACGCACATAATGATGATATTTAGGTGAGCATCTTCTCATTATTGTCAACTTGTTACAGAATGCAGATTTTGTAGAGATCTCATTGTTGAAACCGCGATGACGATGGTGTTTGGCGGTGATCGAGGTGCTGTAAACAGTTGATGATTAGCAGGAATGTGATTTTGACGATCAAGATGTTTTCTTCATCTAAGTTAAAATAAAGTGTCATAATACCCCAAATTCCTTTGTACTCTCATGACTCACATACGTACCCTATTTAATGTATGTCAGTCTAGAAGCCTGGCTGATTTACCAATATTTTTTAAATTCTCCTCATCAAGGAAGACGTTTAAAAAAATATATGACTTAATTTAGGATTTTACAATCTCCAACGTTATTACCGACTCATTAGCCACTTATGTTGGCATCATGTATGTGTGTACACGCTAACGCTGCCTGCGATGAGAAAGCTACTGTAAATTCAGTTTTTCTAAAACCACCAAAATCCACTTTTACAGTTTTGAATTCCTCAAAAATCCTTTTTGAGTTTAAATAAATTAAGTAATATTGTTATTATCACATCATCTTCCTTCACTTCACACATCTAATCAACAGCAGAATATCAACCTATGTATTTATTTGAATTCCTCAAAAATCCTTTTTGAGTTTAAATAAATTAAGTAATATTGTTATTATCACATCATCTTCCTTCACTTCACACATCTAATCAACAGCAGAATACCAACCTATGTATTTATTTTAATACGTTTTACTTAATTAAGGGCCACTTTCATGTCCTTCCTTTATACCCATGTCATTGTAAAATGGAATCTTTGCATTGTTACATACAATACACACATGAATGATAAATAAATAGCAACAGACAAGTTGTCTCTTGTTGGACATGTCTCAAACCCAAAAATGTCATCATGTGTGTATGATTAGTAGTTTAGTTGTCACAATGACAATGTGTACTAAAAATTAAAAGTGTAAAAAAGTAGCCAACTTGGGCACAAGTTTTGGGGAACAGCTACGGGCGGATATTCATTTTTCGACGTGTACTGGATGCTAATTTTTCCAGGTTCAATTATTAAGTGGGTTAGCTTTATATTTTTAAAATCCTAAGATACAGAAACATCTAAAGATCAAAACTTGAAGAAGACACACTCGTTTCGGCCTCCGGCTAAATGACCGGATAAAAATTTGATCAAAATGTGGCTACACCAGAACAAATTTGTACTGTAAAATACGAGACAAACAGACTGATTGAAGCAAACAATAAAGTAGGTTCAATATGCCTAATAATATAAAATGGACATAAAATTAGAATTGTATGATATCACACGTCTGTCGCTCGTCAATCTCAAATCTCATGTATGCAATAGTCTACATATTTTGAGTTCCCCATAAGTCCGAAAATAGGTATGATTTTATTGCTTTGTACAATTTAGTTTGTCACCAAATCAGTATCTACAACATCTTCTTCATTAGCTTTTTTATTGTCATCATAATCATCAACAAAAGTCAACAGTTTGCTGGTGACAGTTCAGACAATTATGACACAATGAATAAATTGGCAAGGTACACAAGTTTATTAAAGGATCATAAAACTACATGCGAAATGGCACATGGAGACATGATTTGTGATTTTGTGATATAACATTATGCCACCCTGCCAGGTGGGCAGTTATTATCCGACACATCAATGAACGTAGATTACCTAGCTTGATTGTTAATTTCCTTAATCCAATTTGTAAAATTGTACAAAATACAAATTTTGTTGTCGAATGTGTCATCATATGACATGATGATTTTATCTACACGCATTAGTAATAATTATTGTCTATAAAGGGTTTTCTTTTTGCCTTTGTTTCTGAATTCTGATATATTGAAAGAGAATCCTTATAATTATTAGATGTTGCCCTTCATTGTCTTATCATCCTCATCAAGCTGTGAAGAAATTTTTTGATGATGCCAATGATTATACCATGCAAATAAAACGCCAAATCATTTGTTGTTTCTTACTTTAATTTAGAATGTCGTTTTCCAACAAGTTAGGGAAAATATAAAAACTTTACTTGTTTTTAACAATATTATTTTTCCATCAAAAGTAGTATTTTCATTATTTCTGATTTATCTTATTGCCTGTTATAGCAACCCAATGGTGACGGTCGTTATGGAATCTTCATTATAGGAATTATGGACTGTGGACTATGGACAAACTAACAAGCAACGGTGGAAACTAATGATCTTGTTTGCCCAGCTTTATTGTCGGCTACCTGTGGATTCTCGCCTATGACGGTGACATAATGAAGAAATATATAAAGATGCAATAGTGATAAAAAAGCAGGACTCCCACCAGATCTCACTCAGCTATGCACGCAGCCAGATTCTGTCTACCCTGTAGACTTGTCTTTAGTTAATTCAAGTGGACAAGCTTGATTGTAAATTATTTATTATTATTCTCAAAAAACTTAAAAATTTAACGAAACTATAATATGAAATTATTTACACTTGAAAAATTTAATGACTCTGCCTCCACCACCATGTATTGCACAAAGCCTTTGTAACAAAAATAAATGTTAATAAGTACTTGTTCGAGTGCTCATTAATATTTTCAGTGTGATCTTTTCCAAGATTACTTATTCAAACAAAATATACTTTGTTTGCTATAATGACATTTTCTAGCTGCACATGCAAACTACTGTTTTGCCCTACTCATGCTCAAAAATTGACAATAACTGTCCGACTTGAAATTTTTTGAATGATCATGTGTAGATTTATCTGAATGAAAAGGTAAATAGGTACAACGCGTTGCAATGCAGCGTGTAAACTTTGTTCAAGTTCATTAAACTGTACATAAATATGAACATCACATGAGCAATACTCATAATTATTATGCTAATGGAAGTATTTATTTTTTACTGGTAATTTTCAGGTGGCAATACTGCAATAACACTGCACATTGATTATAAATGATAATAACATTGAATTTCGTTACACTGTTAAGTTTAATACAAGTAGTTTCTATATTCCTAAAAGATTACATTAATGACTAGCAGATAACATGTTAAACATATATACTTGACCAATAACTCACAATATTAAACAAATCTAGTGACCAGTCTAAAGGCGCATATAATTCCTAAATAAATTCATAATTGCTCAAGTCAAGTGGATAATAATGGATGTATTATATTACTCACATTACTTACTTAACATATTATTCTCGATACTGCTGTTATTATACATAAATCACAAAAAATATTGACCTAATATAAATAAATATTGCTGTTACAAAGGAACAGTGTAACGAAAAAAAATAATGAACGAAACTGTAAATCATTTCAAAATTTGAATGATGATATTTTCAAGTGCTACTTTTGCTTGTAAATTCAAATTAAGGTTATGTATCCTCAAGTGATCGTTTTACTAATAGTAACTTTTAATTATACCTAGACCATTACTGACAAGGTAGGGACATTCAATATTGATATTATTAACTGCGAATTAGTAATTAGGTTTGTAGAGAACGTAGGTTTTATTGCCCACAATTATACATATATTATGTACCTAGCTAGTTCTATCGTTATTTATGTCAGTCCGACTCCAAACAAACTGCAACCGTACCATAACAACAACTTGCCTTTATTATAATCACCAAATGGAGATAAAATGTTAAAAGGTTAAAAGCAGAGAGAGATAAATATGTTCTTAGTCATGCTATGTAGCAGTACAAACTAGATTTTCTTTTATTTAACGAACCAATTAAATTGAAATTCATATTTCACTCGTTTCATAAGATAGGCTAAAATACTGCCAAAAATGTCCTGATGAGTTTTCTCCCTCTCAGCTACATATCTGTTTAGCCAATAAATCAACAACGGAAAAGGACAGGAGGACAGGTCATCCGAGCTAAAATCTCCTTTTTTAGTTTTGAGCACTATGATGATACTTAATTGTAAAATATTATACAATACATAAGCCCTCAAGAAATATACATAGAAAGAAGGAATATTTATTTCAAAAGGTTTAAGGGCAGTAGTTTTGTTGAGTTGCATTGTTTGTTTTGTTCAGCGTGATGGAGGATTTTTGGAATTTTTGGCACTATAACATACTTAATTCGTTTGGAATACCCACCTACCTTTTATAGGTACCTTTACGTTATTGGTCTGTGATACTTTTGTCTATCATGCATGATTCTCTGTTCATGATCCCATCATCATCTATGTCTTAGTTACTGTCGTATCGAATCTGAATAAGGTTTTTAAAAATGTTATTTGCATGTTACTTTTGTTATATGCTACAATTTCAAGACAAAGTAGAAAGGGTCGGTCAGTGATCATAAATGCAAGTGGTCATGCGGTGGTGATGCCGGTGTCGTGCACAGCTTCAGGGGCTAACAGGAAAGAATCCCAAAAACAGAAGATTATTATTATGTCATGTTGAACATAATATATTGGCATATCATCGTGATACGTTATGTCTTTTAGTTAGTTCATCTCCTCTTCTCCTTCTTCATGGCTCTCTAGTGAATTAAATCAAATGAGCTAATTTAAGCATACATTATTTTCAACGTAATAAACTATCATCGTGACAATTTTTTGTAAAAAAGTAACAAAGTTATCAAAAAAATATTGTTAAAAATGAGATGTCTGGTTCCGCTAGCTTGTTTAGCTGCTTCTGATGAAGAGTAAACTTGGGAATAATTGATTAGATAATGATGGAAACAATACGTATAATAACATGACGGCCCATCAAATGGGTGTAAATTGACTAGACTTGAACTGAAAAAAGTGCCCATTTTTTGAAGAGGAGGCGTGATGGTGAGTATGTATACCAAGCCAATAATGTACTTGTACATGCAAGAATAACAAACCGCATCATTAACTTTATTCCATTGAAATCTTCAGGAGTAGTATATGATCAGCAGCAGTTTCAATAAAAATTCTTTGTTGGTGAAGGAAATTTATAGGACAACAAGACAGCCGACAGTTGAATCGCTTTTGGTTAATGATAATACAATGAGATGTTTTGAGTACTATATGATCAGCAGCAGTTTCAATAAAAATTCTTTGTTGGTGAAGGAAATTTATAGGACAACAAGACAGCCGACAGTTGAATCGCTTTTGGTTAATGATAATACAATGAGATGTTTATTATACGTTTGATCTTGAACAGAGATGAATATTGGAGATAATAATTTGACGAGTTAAGGAATAAAGAGACTCACCGTAATGTCATATAGTCATATTTTCTGATGGTTTCGACAAGGGAATTCACTAGAAAAATGGATAAAAAAATTGTTTTAGTAGGAAAAATAGAAAATGCTTCTATTTGGCTTTATTACTCTCATCATGCATTTTAATGGAACGATATTATTGATATTGACAGGAAAAGGTTAATTAGAAAGACAATGGACTATTCACTCTTTTATTTATACCCAGAGCTATACAGAGATAATTATTTTGTTTTTAGCTTTCACCTTGGCCAAATAAGCGGTAAACCACTGACTATATTTTGTAATTTGGTGTAAGCCAATGTTGAATGTGAAGGCAGGTATCGTTGTACAATAAGTGATTACTAGGGATGCCGACAAGTAATTAGTACAATGTAATGTATGTAATGTAATGTAATACATACCTATATGATTAATTTTGGTTCGTTTAGTTCTGTCAAAATATATCATTTCTTTAACATCATCCGAGTAAGGCGGCTAATAGGATAGGGTAGAAGTTAAATTTAACTGTATTGGCATTTCTTTGACACTTTTTTCATTTCACGACAATTACTGTAATGATCTTTTTAATGCTATTGATGCCATACTGAACTGCCTATTGAATAGCAATATTGCAAATATGTATAAATGATATTTATTGTACCACATCAAAGTACCCTTACCATAATATTATTATTGTTCTCTTTCGCAATTTTTAATAGGATCATGCATTTTTTGTGTATATATGACGGACGTTAAAAGGGTAAATAGTTTATCGTATTATGGCAATCAGAAAGGATTTTCAAAAATAAAGCAATAAACTTTTGAAAATTGCTTTCGTTTCTTCCTAAATATGCATACTCTGTTATATTGGTTCGCTGCAGAGCAGTGGTTCTGATTTTTATTTATAATCCTCCTGCTGCGAATACCTACATATAAGATTGGCTTTTTTAAAATGTAGGCATTAGCAATATAAAACGACCATTATTTTTACCAGACCTTCAGTTCTCAGCCATTTCATTGTGTTCCATTTCCATTCATCATAATATTATTTTCTGTTTGCAAAGTAGAGATTAACAATTAGGTATGTAGAAAGATGATCACGTATGTGTCTGTAAATACAATACAATATTATGTACCTATGTGTATTATACGCATAATTTTTTCAAGTTTGAAGTTAATGGACCATTTAAAATCTTTTATACTAACTGAAAGGGCAATTGCCTGTTTCAAACGTCAGATTCTCGTAATGATACGGTTCTAGGTGCATCTTGAAACTAATGAAGAAGTCGAGTCAACCAACAATGATATAATATTAGTTGTTGGCTCACGAAATCCCATAAGCTTGTCATTCTGCCACAAAGCAAATTGGATTTTTGTTCGGGGATCCCTGAGAAGTCTTCAAATAGAAGCCAGTTCAAGTCCACCGGATAGTAAAAATAAAGGAAACGTAATAATAAGCAGATAAGTAGAAATTAGATATTTTGTATACTCAAACGAGATGAAGATGAAAGACGCATTAATATGTAAACGTTGACAATCTGACGTCTAAAATTATAAAATATAAGACTACTAAAGGTAAAATAGGGTCAAAAGGTGTATCATTGTTGAAGAAATTTCTTTATTTAATGGAAATTCTCAGTTTATTACTGAATGGACAGGGCACGAATAATTATGTTAAAATACGCACATCGTGTGCAGTCTTTTATCAGTCACTTCAAGCCAAGTCATATTCACGACAATCGACAATTTATCCGCGTTCTAAGTTGCGTTGTAATTCTAAGTGGGCACTTTTCATAATGACTTACTCTCTGCTGGTGTACTAACTGCATTGGAAAAATTTGGTAATGTGTATTGGCATACGCGTCCAAATTATATGGAAGTAAAATGCCCTTTTCAAAGAATATGAGATAATGCATAATATGTCTTCTTCATCTCATCATTATCTCTTTCCCAACGGTTCTAATGATAATGACCACTATCCTATTCTCTCCTCTTTTCTTGCTCTAACATCATGATATATTATATAGCATGTTGTTACATGAACAAACTAAACTTAAAAGAGTGACCGAACTGACAGAATACGCACTAGGACGCCATCAGTGATTAAGATTTGATGTGCATACCAAGAGGAAGTGAACAAAGAGCCCTTCATCTATAAATTCCTTAGAAAGTGGCATGTAATTTTATGTAGCTTTGTCCAAAGAGATCGAAAACCGCATCTTTGAATTTTGCTTTTCGCAACACTCTCACTCATGCTCTAAATAAGTTCCTAGTGGCAGAATTGCATAATCCACTTCAGATTTGTTATTTTTTGAAAAAAAAAACACAGGATTTGGCGAAGAAACCAGGTTTCACGTTTACATGTTAATTTGAAGCAAAAGATTGCGTTGAATGTACGCATTCTTCCGTCATTATCCTCATGACTCCTGACCTGGTTCACTTGGCATTTTAGTTGGGCACTGGCTGAGATTCATGGAGTCGATGTCTAACACTCCGCATGAATTCTTCACGAAACAAAAAGGGAAAACAATCAAAGGATTTACTAAAGATATATCAATGCATTGCTTTCGGGGATGTTCTTAACTTATATATCGCATATAAATATAGAAATGTTACCGTTTGTCAAACTGAATTTTAAAAATCCCAGATACGGCATGAGTAAAGTAGTATCAAAGCCCATGTGTCGAAATAGGAATGATAGTTCAATGGAATGATACATGCGTGGTGCCATTAAATTTAAAGCGTGAATGCCGTTACTCAGAGAAACAGGTAGTTAGGTGTAATGTTACGCGAAAAATTGAGAAAAACGTGAAAAAGTAAATAAATACGAGCACGTCAGTCTTTTATCATTTGAATTTTCGTATGCCTATTTTAAAACTACCTATAATTTTACATATTATATTATTATCTCAACAATAAAGTTATTATATCATTAAATTATTGTACTTGGTTGTTATAGTTATAAATACGTAATTTTTCTATCAAGTGAGGATGGTATGATTACAAAGGTAGTCATATTATGCGGATAATAATCTGAGAGGATGTAATAATGAGAGAGATACGCATGAAGTGTGGTTTCAAGGATGATACATTAATGGTTACTATGTGTACATATGTAGAATATACATATTTTACTAAAAATAAGCACAATGTTACCTTATTATCCATTTCTGGTCTTTGAGATAATTTTAGGGCGCTTGTGAGAGAATTCACGATTCTCATCATGTCACACATTTCGAATTATGTTGAGATATACATCTTTTACATGATTTTCTACAATCCATGCATCAAATCAATGCACCCAGTCTACCTTTTCAATTAAAAATAAAAAAATATACGAACATGAGCTTAAAATCGAATCCTCATAAACGTGAATATAATAGCAATCGAGATAAATATATATAACATGCGATGTTCTGCTACTGCCTTAATAGAAATGCTTTTGCCAAGCCAAGGGTCATGAAATATCTAATCCAACTTGACGACATCAAAAAGATCATAAATATTTTGACCGTAACCCTGTCGCCAACCAAATGAACGTTCAACATAATTTGGTATTTATGGAAGAAATCAAAGCGTATCTAATAATTATTCCTAGAACAACACATAATGCGATTTAAATTATTTAACAAGCGTGCTTCATCCATGCACGTAAAATCAATACAGCGTGTAGTTTCTATCTTTCTTTATAGTATACTAAAATATCTTATGATTATGATTTTGCGGTCATCATGTGTGCATGACAAACGGTGTGAATTATCTTTATATTTTTTTCTATAAATTTGATGATCTAACGCAAGTGCTAAAAGCAAAAGGAAATATTCCTTTTTTAGATGCGTAGCCACGTAATTGTGTCCTTAGCAAAAATGTTAACTTTTTTGTCCTAGGCCCCACGCATTCAGTTGAATGGAAAAGTGGAAGCACGATCTGAATGTTACAAAAGTTTATTACTTTATTACTTGCGAAGCATCTTCTATTGCTGCTAGTTGTTCTTATACAAAATTTGGCCAATGAATCCGTGGTTGCTTGACCTTTAAACAAAATATGGTGAGTAGTTATCACTTTTGTCACTTTCCCGTTCTTGATTTTCGGCTAAAATTGTTCTGTTGAGTTTATAGTTTATGGTTTCCCTTGTTGACTGACATATACCTGACCACCCAGAACGAAAAATTAAGATTAATAAGCATTTATTTCAAAGTAATGACATTACATGCTGTTAAGTGTGGGGTACTATGTATGTAGCATTGTTGCTTGCTTCTGCGAATTTGTTTTTCAAGGTGAAAACGAAACAATTCTCGACGAATCCACATATTCACACTTGTGTAAAAATTTCTAACAAAGATGTAAAACTTTTTGTTTTGAAATTAGCCTCTAGCCTTACTGGTATACACATTGCATAATGATCACGAACAAAGAGACAAGGCAATTTACGCATGATATTGTTTTTTTCTAGTTTGATGTGATGTCTTAATCCGATTCGACCCAATAAAGTAGCAGTTTACTTATTAAAATTCTGTAACTCTCGTGGGTAGCTGCTGTTATTCCAAATTCTGTAAAACATGCGTGCGTACTTAATAAATGTCATTCTGACAAGCTGTTATTGTTATTATTTATACATATTGCTTGATATTACTTTCTTCCAATATTACTCAGTACCCAGAAGGCAACATGTTCATTTTTTATGATAATTATTACATAGAATCATCTGTATCATATCAAGTATCACATTAAAAAAATGCAGATGAGTTCTTTGTAGAAAAATCTTGCTCGTGGGATCGGACAAGAAGATTTTATATGTGCAATAGATTATTTATGCAATAAGCAGAATACAAATTAATAGAAAAATATAATTTTCTGAAATTTTTAGATTTTTAGTGTTAAAATTTCAATTTCAAGAGCCCATCAAACACTAACAATTGTATCTACCTTGTACAAGTAATTTAACCTACGCATATTAAGTATCCGTATTTCTTTGTCAGCAATTTGACATTGATTTGTTAATGGTAATTTATATAATAGATTGAGATTTTTATATACACGAGTGATGTAATAAAAGGGGGTTATAATAAAGGTCAAAAGATCTTCTTGCTACTATTATGATAATATTTCGATTTTATTAGGTTATCAATGTCAACCTAAGAATAAAACTTATGAATTGAGGATACCACTTACTAAGACGTGTACAAAACGCGCCATACCTACAACGTAGTTCCAACTTCCAACATGCATGCATACGAAATACGAACACATTAATAATTGGTTGGATGGATGTTGCGATGAAAAATGCCCAATTGTAACAATAGAAATTAATTTGTCCAGGTGAATTTTAATTACTTTGACACTTGATATTGTTGTGCATAGACCGATATGGCGGTTGGCGGTAACATGATTACTCAAAATGGAAAAATCTACAATGAAAAATTGGTGTGCCTATTTATAGATGCTGCTATAAATTATAAAGTGCTTCCTCTAGGTACTGACTTTAGAACGGTATATGAACAATTACATGTGAACATGTAGACAAAATAAAACTGACCTTCTCAGTTTCAAAAATATTCACCCTTTTAACTTTTTCTGCACAAATGAAATTAATATAAAACATGACATTTACAGGTTGCAGATAACAGCCATTCATTTGCAATGTTTACAAGATGTACCAAGATGCAACTGGAGATAAGAAAAACAATAGGCAAAGATGACACTGGCACCAAAGGAGAATTGCATTTAGGTATATTGAATAAATTTAAATGCAAAATAAAGGTAATCAATTCTCCTTTTAGCATTTTTCAGATACAATATTATATTTTACATGATCATCCTATAGCTATTGAATGATGTGGTTGGGATAATGTGAAGAATATACATAACAAGATGAAAATAAATTAGGATGATGACATTACTGAAAGAAAAACTGAGATTGGTAACGTAATGAAATAAAAAGGCAATAATAATGCAGTAAAAATGCATTCGACTCTGACCTGACCTATACGTCTGTGCTTTATCACACACAATTTTAAATAGCCAAGCGCCATTCTTTTAGTATTATCAAAATTCAAATCTACAAAATTCCATTGTCACCCATCCTGAAATAACCTAACACGTATCGTTAGAAAATTTCAATGCAAAGGCAAGGCACATTATATATTT